>JAQQZT010000038.1:21740001-21767563 GCA_030068275.1 Clarias platycephalus | reverse complement strand
TTTTTTTTACAGTTTCGATTGTTGGTGTGCCTTGTGATTTTTTTCAATTAAAAATGTACCTTAGCTCAAAAAAGGTTGAAAAACACTGCCATAAATACTTATATTAAGTGATGTCATCAGTCACTCCCTTCTAACAACGAACTGATTGGGGGTGGTACAGTGGTATAGTGGTTCTTGTGGGGATCACAAACTGGTATTCACACACATGACTACACCTGACCCCATGCCAGGCCAATAGAAATGGGTGATGAGATGGTTGAATATTTTGTCTTGGCCTAACTGCTTCACTTAAAATATGATGAGCTGAGTTAAAAATATTTTTCATCTGATTCTCAGAGACCGATGACTTCGGTTTTCCTGAGTCAGTTGATACAGCTTATTGGAAGGACAGTGTGATGTTCAGCTATAAGTCAGGGTTTTGTTTCAGGAAATCACAAAAATTTATCAGCATGATGATGGATAATTTTTCAATAATGTATACAGACATTGGGTCTGTATATATTAGTGTGCCATTAATTAGTTCATTCATTCATTCATTAATCTTCTATACCACTTGATCCTGTATACAGGGTAACAGGGGGCCTGGAGCCTACTGTATCCCAGGAGACTTTGGGCACAATCCAGTGCAGGACACACACTACGGGCAATTTGGGAACTCCAGTAGTCTAATCTGCTTGTCTTTGGACTGTGTGAGGGAACTGGAGTACACAGAGGAGCATGCGAACTCCACACACAAGGCGACAGTGCTAACCACTAAGTCACTGTGCCGCCGCCATTGATTACACACTGGTAATTAATTCTCTGGGATGTAACACATGAAGTTAGTTTCAAGGGCCATTTCTGCTGAATGTTGATTTATTTAAATAATATTTTTATAGCACATTATTGCAAAGCAATATAAACAAAATTATAAATTTTACTAATTAAAATATTATAGGCTTATAATTGAATCTTTTTCTTGTCTCTTATACTTCAATCTTCTTGCATCTTTTATAAGTTTTTCACTTCATAAAAACATTTTAGTTTTTCAGTTTCTAGTAACTCACTGAGCTAAAACTTTAATTATTAGATAGATAGATAGATAGATAGATAGATAGATAGATAGATAGATAGATAGATAGATAGAATTTTATTAAATTAAATATGCAATTTATTAATTATTATGTTTGTTGTCATACAGTATATAGTATATGTTAGTCAAAGGTTCCCTTAAGTGTTGTTCTTTTTAATGTTGTGTAATATTGCAGATTCTTATCCATATATCATTTCTGTAGTTTAGAACCCTTTGTAGTAATAACACACAACTGTATTTAATCTGCATGCAAGAGTATGTCATTAAATATATGCTCCATTTTAATATAAAAACTTAATTTAAATTTCTATTTAAAAAAGCTTTTAAATGCTTTTGGTTTTATAGTCAGTGATACAGTATGCTTTACTGTAGTATTACAGTAAGGTCACTGCAGTGTTATACAGTGTTATACTGTAACCATACAGTACGGTCCTAAAATTGCTAAATTGTCTTGGGAGTCAATGGTGGCAAGGAGAAACTCCCTGAAATGGCTCAAGGAAGAAACTTCAGAGGAGACTCCAACTAAACTCATACATATTTGGGTGATACAGTATAGTACAACCATAAATCACCTCTATAGCTGTGTGCTCTGAGAGCGAAAGAGCAATTGTGTAACAGTTAAAATGGTGTACAGGAAGTCCACATTATTTTCAGTGTGGAAATCAACTATTAGTGTGTTGGTGTCAACTATTAGTTTTCAGTGACTGAAATCAATGAATTCACTCTTTTTGGAACAGACTTTAGCATGATTTAAAAACAGGATGATGTGTTGTTGATACACATGATATAGTGCTGAGGAAAAGTTTCTTCTAAGCCATTCAGAGGTGGACTTACTCTTGTGATTCAGATTATTGCCTGGCTGCATGACAAAATCAAACATGGACTTCATATCATGGACTGATAAGCAAACATACTCCTTCAGGTTTTTCTGCTAAAGAGAAGAATTTATGATTTCATAAATTATAGTTACTGCAAAGCTATAAAAGCATCCCCACACCATCACACTACCACTACCTTGTTTCACTGCAAATTCTAATAGTGGAATGATGTATCAGCACCCATGTGGTCCAAAAAAGTCCACATTTAACGTTTTCTAATGGAAGAATCCCAGTATACAGTATACAGTATATGGCTGACCGTGTCAACAGTGTAAGAAAATGAAAAAGGATATTCACACCAGCAGTGTCAATGGTTAAAGTTAAGATTTGGGCCAAAGCATCCCTAATGTTTAAATTCAATAAGGCAGTGATCAAGGATACGTGTGTCCATTTAATGGAAGCCTATTATCAATTAAATTGGGTTAATTGTTGGATAGTGCAATAGGGGTAATTTAATTTTCACACAGGGTGACTTGGTATTGGATAACCATTTTTCCTTAAACAATTAAAAACATCATATTAAAAACTGTATTTTATGTTTTTAAAAAACAGCATTGTACTACTATTTTACTCCAAACCCTTGAAATACCCAGAAAGCACCCTTTTCTAAGGCATTAGGTTCGTTAAGATAACATTGTCAGTGACTACAGTAACTCCTTGCAGTGGCTGATTTTTTTCCCCCACGGCTGGGAAATTTTTCTAAAGAGAGTTTAAAAAAAATACCAATGACCTTCTGCTCCTTAGAGTGTGTTGTGTGGATGTGGCAAATTATACCTATATAATTTTATATTTACCTGTACACATATTTTTTGTATGTGTACAGTACATGTGTATGTTACCTTAATGTCAACATATCATGACACACTTAAATCCATTCTGTTGCTGTATCTGTTCTTTAAACTGAAAATCAGTGGACAAAAAAGCAAGAAAGGAATTATCTGTGAAACATTTTAAGTAAGTGAAATGGACTTCTGATGAGGAGTGAGAATTAGGTACAAAACACTGTTTCCAGACTGTTCCAGCTCACTTTAATAACCTGTTATGAACTGCACAAATGTGATTATTTTAAGTGTACAGTATGGTAGGCACTATATTTCCTGGTTGAAACTGTAAAAAAAAAAACACTTCATACAATACTTTCTTAATATTCACATTATTTTTTCCTTTTTTTGGGTTACTTTTTTAATAACCAAAAAAACGGAAAAAATAATGTGAATATTAAGAAAGTATTGTATGAAGTTACAATACTTTTTAAATATTAGACGATTTACAGGATACATCCTCTGCAGAAGTCTTTGTACTGGATCTAAGTAAGATGTAAGTTAAGAAAAGTGAACCAAAGAACGATGAACCTTCTGTTATCGTAGGTTTAGTGGGAGAAACCAGGAGACAGAAATGTGTATTTGGCTTTCCATTATTAATAAGGGACTTAAAAGGCTGCTCGCTGTTTGTACTCCCCCTGGTTTCTGACCTAGGCAAGTTAAGAGGTAAGCACTGTCTCTGTCTCCCACTAACACACACACACACACACACACACACACACACACACACACACACACACACACACACACACACACACACACACAGGGAGAATCTCCAAACACACAGATTTGCAGCTATCAAGGTTGTGTTCAGGTCTACCTTTGTATATGTCCCTTAAGTCTCTGCCCATCTGTTGATGAAAGAAAGGCACAAGATAAAGTAAGAAAGACTAACATAAGGTTTTATGGTGATGTTCTGTTTGTGGTGATTGTCTACTGCTAAGCTGAACAGGCTCTTTACTTCAGGCAGGTTAATGGAACTTTTACGAGTCTTTCTATAATCAGGTGACCTCTGGTTTCTTTCTCTTCTTCTACACATGCTCTGTAAGCAGAGAACTTCGGCTATATTTGCCAAGTATGTCACTGAACCACTATCTTCTTTTACGCTAATGCACATTTTAAGTTTTATTAGGAAAATCTAATAATTTACCTCTAAAACTAACTACCCAAATAAATATGGAACAACTCACCAGCATTAATTATTTATGGTTAGAACATTACTTTTCTGCAAAATTACTATTACATTTGGCTTTTGTATTTATTAAAGTATAGTGAAAAAATTATACACAGTTCCCCCTGAATGTATTGCCAAGTTAATTAGATTGTTTTTGCTATAGATCAAAGACACAAAGACAAATGATGAGAATTTCTACTTACATTTCCTGGAACATACACTTAGACATGCTAGACCATTTAGAACATACTAGAATGTTATGAAGAAATAAGGAAGAATCCATTAGTGTACTAATACACTAGAGATACCAAAGTCAGCCAAAGAAAAAAGCCGTAACAGCCCCCCAAAAAATAACAAGGTAAAAAACAAGAGTGACCAACAAGCTCCACAACAATCACCGACAAGCTCCACAGGCCAGGGGTGAAGGTATCATAAACTGCGGTTTCAACAAATTGATTTAAAATTCTCTCTCACCACAATGGATTTCTATCGATTCGATTTTCGCTATTTACATTATACAGACTGTTTGAAATAGACATTAAAGGAAGGGATATTCAGGCTACACCCTGGACAGGTTGCCAATCCCTCATAGGACACGGACACACACACACACACACACACACACACACACACACACACACACACACACACACACACACTTTAATGCACTATGGGCAATTTGGGAACACGAAATAGGCTAATCTGCATGTCTTTGGACAAAAGATCTGTACAGAGTACAAACTAAATAGAGGTTTTGCAGAATGTGTGTATTGTGCAAAGTGTACAACAAGTTACATTAATGTAACATACTGTAAAACTAAAAAACTTTTTTTTTTTAATTGCCCCTATTTAATGGACACGCTTCTTACCTGTGCACACATGGCATTGCTGCTTATCTGAAAACTTTATTTTCATCTAAACTAAGAACAAATTTGTTTTCTTTATATACAGATAAGGCAACATGGACAGAATCCTGAATATTCTTGTTGGTACTTTGATGGAAAGTGTTAACTCAGCACTTGGCTTCAAAGAAAGTGAATATTGCTGATGTGTCAACCTTTACATACACCTAGACAGATATTCTCCAGTTATACAGGCTAAACTGGAATCAGGTTGTGGGTATACTATTGGAAATCTGCAGCGTGATGATAGGGGAAAGGTCTGGAATATAGACACAAGTCAGATTAGAAAACCCACCAGTCCTGGACCCTGGCAGAGACACAGTTCACTTGCAGCCAGTAAGTTTCCTGCTAATGCTGCAGATCCAATTATTGTACAGTACCCTTCCTCCTCAGGATCAACCCATACAGGTACAATAGCATTGGCATTCTTTTTACAATGGCGAGGAAAAAAGTATCTGCACTTTGGCTGTAGAATTTATTCTAATTAACTTTTACAGAACACAAATGAAAAAATATATATTTTAGGCTGAGCAGCAGACATGAATGCACTTCTTCCAGAGAAGTGATTCTTTATTCATTTAGGGCTGCTTTCAGGGGACCAAACAAGTGAAAGTCAGATGGAGCGGGATCAGGACCCGTATTCACAAAGTTTCTTAATCCTAAAAGCTCCTATTGACGAAATTCTAAGAAATTTCTTACAATTATGGCATTTTCTTAAATTTTCCCCTTAAATTTAGGACTAAATCTTAGATAAAGTAAAGATAAAAATTATTCACGGAACATCTTAGACCTTAAAACAGCTTCTAAGGTAAAAATTGTTAAGAGTAGAGAGAAGGAATTTTAAGAGACTTGAGAGTTTCTATAGCTGGGGACAAAAGAAAGAAAGAAGAAATATTCTCCAAAAACTGAGCGTAAAGCTAAAAGTACTGTAGACACTGCTCTTCTGTCCAGTTTGGTTTTCTTGTTGTTTTACTTCCATCCATCTCTCTTGGATTGTTGGCTACATACTGTACATGTACCATCCAAAAGTGCAACTTAAACAGACTATCCTGTAATCATGTAAACTGGTAAAAACTGAGCCATTTTGCACCCATCAATCTGAAACATATTACAATTAATACAATTAGTATGGTAAATAAATGTAAGAACTTACATATAGTAACCACTGTGTGGAAATTGGTTGCTTCAAAAGTAGACACATTTTCAACATTGGCTGTTTCATTATCTTTAAGATATTTAGCCTATAACAGAAACTTTGCATAAAGTAGTCTGTAGTCATGATTATCTTTATATGCAAACATTATGATTTCACTTTCTCACTCATCTTCTGTACCGCTTTATTCTATATTCAGGGTCACGGGGACCTGGAGCCTATCCCAGGAGGCTTAGGGCACAAGGCGGGGTACACCCTGGACAGGATGCCAATCCATCACACGGCACACACACACACACAACGGGCAATTTGGGAATGCCAATTAGCCTAACCTGCATATCTTTGGACTGTGGGAGGAAACTGGAGTACCCAGAGGAAACCCACCAAGCACGGGGAGAACATGCAAGCGCCAAGCACACAGAGACGGGAATCAAGTCTGCCCGGGAATTGAACCCAGACCCTGGAGATGCAAGGCGAAAGTTCTAACCATTACACCATCGTGCCTCCGATTTCACTTTCAATTATCATATATTCTATTTTCACAAAGAGTGCATTTCAAGACCTTTACAGAAATCAGAGGTTATTTTTTTATATCAATCAATCACAGTCCTTGAATTGTTGCATCATCCCTAGCAACAGGGTCAACCACACCTCCTCACTAAGATAAAGGTGTTTGTACTTTCTTTACTCAGAGTTGCTCTGAAAAGTTTCCTGAATCATCTTTAGTCTAGGACTCCCAGATAGGACTTTTTAATTTTAGATAGGAGCTCATTGAGAGAATTCTAAGAAGCTTTGTGAATACAGGCTCAGGACTCTAGGGAGGATGCTTTAACATCTCAAAATTAAGTTTTTGTACAGTGTTGACAGTGTGGGCAGAAATGAGCGTTAGGTTCAGGTCTTCAGTTCTTCAATAAGCATAAGTATATAAAGTATATTCTCTTCACTGCTAAGCCAAATTTGCAATATACATGAAATACATCAAAACAAACACAGCATTTCCGTTGTCATCCATTAATCTTGTTTGATGCAAATGGCTCCTAAACAAAGTTCTTAATAAGCAAGCAGGTATGGTTAATTAGAAAGCCAGGCTCATTCTTCTGTGACAGCAAATAGCAAATTCAGCATGGCTTGGAACTGAAAAGAAATACACAAAATTGTCCAATCCCCTTAAATATTTCCTTTATTGTTTACTACCAACTCCACCATCATCATCACACCGTTGTGCCCTCAGTGATCTCTGAGAACAATGAGATGGCCTACGTGGAGGAGATTAGAAATCTGAAGAACTGGCGCCAGAGGAGCAACCTCCTCCTGAATGTCAACAAGACAAAGGAGTTGATATTAGAATTTAGTACAAAGCAGGAGAGGAACTGCCAGACCCCTGTGAAGGAGAACAAGATCCCAGTAGAGTGAGTGGACAGCTTCACAACACGCAGGACCTGTCATGGTCCTGTCACATCAACACTATGGTGAAAACGGCCCGACAGTGTCTCTACCACCTCAGATGGTTGAGAGACTTTAGACTGTCCTCCAAGATGCTTAGGAAGTTTTATTCCTGCACCATAGAGAGCATCCTGTTAGGAAACAGCATTTCTTAACTCCTTTACCATTTTCTAATCTGTTAAAGAGAATTACATCATCAATGGTTTTGAAAGCTGCACTAAGGTAACACAAGCGAGGAGACACAACCCTGATCAAAGGCCAGCAGGAGGTAATTTACCTCTTTTACCAGTGCTGTCTTTGTGCTATGATCAGGCCTAAATCCTGACTAAATCACAGATGTATAATTATTTCTTGGTCACCAGGAGTGTAATGCTGCGCTTCTCTCTAAGCGGGATGAATACTGCCCTATTCTAACAGGCCAGCCTTGCCCTCAAAATGACTCCAATTTCCTATAAAGCCCACATTGGTTTTGGACCATCACCTAGCCATAACCTGCTGCAAGCTATATCATCATGCTACACTGGGATTGGTACAGGGTGAAATACTGCAGCAGATATTGCCTTTGCTAATTTACACACCACTGACTGGTGAGGGCATATATCATTAGCTCCTACAGGTAAAACTACCTCAGGAAACTATGACTGCTTAAGAACCAAGATCAGCTGCTATGTCACTTAACTAAAGCTGCTGGTGCCCCTAACAGCCTAGCTAATTTCACAAGCTGTAAGAGTTTCATATAACCAGAGCTCCTTCAGCACTCTTTCTCTGTCTAGGTGAGAAATAGTCTTAATAAAGGTCTTAACTCATCATAATCACTTTTATTCACTTTCATCATTGCAGTGTCAATAGTAATCATGTAGCCATCAGGCACAGTATGATGGAGCACTTGCCATCTGGTGACAAACAAAGGCGCATTCCAATGCTTTTCCAAATATAATCCTGGATTTATTTCCCAAAAATAAATAAATTGTTGACCCACATTGAACACAATCTTATTTTATTATATTATCATCTGATGTATACCGAGGAAGTTTCCAAAAAGAGACTTTAACATCATACAGTACACCACAGATGCTCTCAGCCTATTCACACTCCATGAAGAGTAATCGATATGGGCTGCACTCTGTTCCTCGCCTCACTTTTCATTTGCCTTCCCCTTTCCCATCTTTTTTATTTTTATTCCCTCTTTTGAGCATTAACTCCTGCCCACACAAAAATGATGATGTGGAATAAAATAGTGTGAGGTGCAGCCTCTCCTTCCCCCAGGCCCCTTAAAGATAATAATCAATATTGATCCTAAGAGAGAGTGAAAAATGAGAGGATGCTAATGAAAGAGAGGTACTGTGTGAAAAGGAGGCATGGGAATGGTGCTAAGGTGCCTTCTCCATCTGAGGATTGACAGAATCAATGAAGACTGAGGATAGATTGTGAAGGAGCAATCCTATGAAAGGTGTGTATATCAGTTACACAGATGTTTGGGTGTATGTGCATATGTGTTTGTACTATAATCGTAATGTGTACTACACATCCTTTTTGATTTTCCCATTGCAGCCGATGGGTAAATTGAGTATCAATCCAACCTCCAAATTCACATCTCAACTGTATACTGTAGCCAGGATTTTAAAGTAGGTGTTCCAGCAAACCAGTGGAAATCAAATAATCTAGAGGAAATTCTCACATTTTAATCTAGTTTGCTATGTTCAAACATTTTTTTTGCTCAGCAACATATTACACAGATCTGCAGAATAAATACAGTAGGAAAGAATTGAAGGAACCATCTTCTTAACCAAATCACAAAATCAGCAATGAACATAAAACTGCCGCCAGTCTAAGCGTTATGGCCCAATGCAATGATAAAAAAAAAAACATAGAAATCCCACCTTTTTATTGATTTTGTGACTAGGATACAAAGCGCTGGTTGTACACTGAAGGATTGCAGTCATATAAAGTAACATTTGAGTATCAGACATACTGTAGACTGCTGCCGCTTGAAGGAGTTATGAAGGTGAGGTCCAGACAGAGCTTGGAGTTTTCTTTCTGTGAAGTAGAGGATGTATACAATGCTCACAAATAAACATAGAAAGTTGAGGAAAGAATATAATTATAATTTTTAACCATGTAGTGTCTGTAGCACTCCTTGTACTTCCTTGTAGTTCCAAGCCCTTTGTTTGTGGTTCTATTTGTTCCTTTGTTAACTTTTGTGCACTTGATTTTGAATCACTTTGGTCTTCTTCAATCCTACTTACCTTACCCTCAACAGCATCATGAAAAGAATCATCCAACCAAAGGCATCCAATCCTGAAAATCAGAGTTATAAAGCATGTAAAGTATAAAGTAAAGGAAAACGTACAATGACAATTTAACAGTTTTAGAACTGTTTTGAGTTTAACCAAACCTATATCAACTATGTAGGATGTGATTATGACACTTTGGGTGTTAATATCAATAATTTTTGTTGGGAAAAGTTAAATAGTAACAACTAAAGAATGTGATTAATTTTTTTATAATATATGACATATTATTGATATTTTAATACAGTATCAGTAATTCTGGAGAAAAAAAACATACAAAAAACAAACAGAAACCAAGAATAGTTCAGCATCCACAGTGAGTGTTTTTAAAAGTGAACGAGGACAAAAGCATAACCATACATTTATGAGGGTTTTTTTTTTCCTTTGGTGGACTCAAAGCAACACCCTAACCTTTTCTTTCTTGTAATCAAACCTATAACAGCTGTATTTACAGTATTTTCCCACCACTGTTAAGCTTGGCATGTGTGACACCTGTAATGTTGAGTAAGCACCATGTCATGCACCATGTAAAAGATTAAGATTTACCTCTATGCATAAGAATCTCAGATTATTGATGATGTCCACACTATCGCGTACTTCCCATATGCCAAGACTGACTGCAAGAGAAAGGAAACAGGAAGAAGGATGAACTTTACATTGAATATCATTGCAGCAGATGCTTGGGGTGTAAACAAATATAAAATTGTTATTTGGATTAAACAGATCTGCAGGCATTCAGTGACATGGTTAGCGCTGTGACCTCTCACAGCCAGCATCAAGGGTTCAAGTCCCACCTGGGGTCTGTGTGCTTGGAGTTTGCATGTTCTACCCATTCTTGGTGGTCTCCCTCCAGGTACTCCGGTATTTTTTTTTTTTATCTTGCCAGAAAACTTCTGAATAGGTGAGTTCATCAGGATCCTGCATGAAAAAACATTCCTGCAAAAATGTTTTATCTTTAAAGTGAAAATCCCTGGAGCAATAAATGAGGTAAAATGTTAAATTCTAGTGTACAGGTTCCCTGAATTTTTAACAGCTTCAGTGTTTTGAAGCAGTTATCTTGCTCATATTTAAAGACAGAGGTCTTTTTAGGTGAGTCTTGCTCAGGAGTTAAATAAAGCTAACTTCTGCAAAATTGCTGTTTTTGCCCTCTTTGTCTCTGGGGTATGGATGACTGTAGCATCAAAATCCGTGATCTGCACATAAAAGGAAAAAACTTTTCTGACCACCACCAAACCTGAAACTTTCATTAAATATCCCATTCCAAAACCCTGGGTATTAATAGTCACTCCCTACCCTTTGTCCGCTATAATAGTCTTCACTTTTCTCTGAATTCTTTTCACCAAATTATTTTGTAATGTGCATATGGAGATTTATGTTCATTCATCCACAAGGGAGGTCTCTTATTCTAGACAGGAAGGCACGCAATGCAGTCATAGTTTTAGTTCATCCAAAAAGCGGTTATTTGGTTTGTCACACTATGTCTTCATAAAGTGCGCTAGAAGGTCTTCAGAAGAAATTATAAATCGTACATAGTACTTCCTCATTGAGACTCATTTACTTTATTATTTTGCTTTCTTAATTATTGACTCTTCCTAGCATATGGTTGAGGTAAATGGTGACTTCTCTAGACATAATTAAGCTTGGTGTTCCACAGGGTTCTGTTTTAGGACTTGTGAGTTTTTATTTTATTTTATTTGCTTCCCTCTATTTATCATAATTGATAAACATGGCATTAATTTCCACTGTTATTTTGATGTCACACAGATGAATATTTCAAAGAGAAATGAGGACTGCACAAATGAAACATACTTGAGTTGAAAACTTCAGGTCCAAATTACAGGCCTTTCCCATATTTCCAGGAACAAGGTAGTGTAGTGCTGATCTGTCAACTTCAAGGAGGAAGTGTGGTCAGAAAAATACTTAAATGCTTGATGAAGTTGCATTGTAAAAAAAAAATTCACTGTAGAAATCAGATGTTTAATTTTCACTATGTTTAATAGTGAAAGTAAGAGTATTTACTCACACACACACACACACACCTACACACACACACACACACACACACACACACACACACACACACACACACACACACACACACACACACAGAGAGAAATGACTCTAAAGCCTGGCCATTATTCGGTGAAAAGACACATGATAGGAATAGACGAGAAAAATGAGCTTCATAATGATATAGAATATATTGGCTACATATTGACTTTAAAATTATTTTTTACAAGAGTTTAACTGTTTATCCCCATCATAGGGCAAGCATGCTTTCTTTTTACAATTAGTGAGTCCAGTCCTTTTTATCCTCACCAGGTTTCAAACTTTTGAGCCTACAATATATCAGCCACAGGCCAAATGTCACTGTTATGCTGCTGTAGAGGTTTTTAAAAAAAAAAAAAATAAATAAATTTTGTTTGTTTTTTTTTGTTTCTTAGTTTTGTTCACTTTGTTCTCTTTGAGTCAAGTCAGGTCACCTTTATATAGTGCATAAAGACAAGGTGTGGGCTAAACTGCCTACACTGCCTCCCTATTTCAGGGAACTAACAAACATGATTCAACAAACTAACAAACAATAAACTAAATTGTAAATTTTTTTTTTTTAATCCTTGCTCACAAAAACCTAGTGTAGTTAAGGACTCCTAGGAATTCCCATAGGGATTTCTATGCGTAGTGACTTTTGCATTCACCTTCGTGATGTAAACTTATTTGCCTGCTTTTTGCCTATAGCCGTCACTAAATATTATTCTGTAAATTCGTTTAATTTTACAGTGTGGCATTAGATACACACACCTATTATCTTATTCATTCTCTTGATATGCCTCAATCTCTCACCTGTCCCAGCCAAGCACTAACACAGTCCTCTTTAGCACCAATATCTCTAAGATTTCTACTGGCAGGTCTCGGCATGCGTTCAGTCTGTGGTGACAGTGGCCATTAAAATCCCACACCTGCACATACAGTACATAAATACAGGAACATAACAGTATAGTACCTTAGTGTAGACAATATCAGTGGTTTCCATACCCTGAGGTTACCAACAACCTCTGCAATGTCAAAAGAGCATACACATATAAACATACAGCATACAGTACTTGGAAAAGTACTAAACTAGGAAAAACAAAAAAAACACGTTACATACAGTATGTGTTTATATGAGGAGAAGAATAAAGTATTTGTAGTCCTTTATGATTTTTTTCCCCCCATGTGCCTTTTTTACTCTTCCCTATTCCCTTTAGGGGATCCGTAACCTTGTGACTAAATAACAACATACACATGTAAATATTTTTAGAATGTGAAATCTGGGATCATCAAATATACAGTGGTGAACAAGAAACCCCTCCTTTAATTCTACTGTTTTATATTGTATATCCAAACAATTCAATAAACAGCATCTGGGCATCATCAGTCATTAGTCATAATTATGTCAGTGGTCCACAATACTTAGTCTTAAATAATTCTTTTGATTGTGTAATGTCAATTGTTAAAAGCGCTATACAAATAAAATTGAATTGAATTGAAGTCCACTTTATAAGACATGTATGAAAGAGTACAATGATCGTTCAAATCATTTATTAGCGCCTTTACCAGCAATAATCATGTTACTGTACGAGGTTTTATGAGTTAGATTTTGAATCACTCAAATCATGAAAGAATTTCAATGAATGTCCTTACAATATCATTTTAGTTCATTGATGTTTGAGAACATCATGCTGGTGCAAGGTTCTACCACAGCATACAGATGGGGTTGAAGTCTTTCATGGTCATTCCAAAACCTTGATTTTTTTTTTTTTTCCTTCTTCTTCTTTTCTTCCATTCATTCCATTCTTTTGCTGACGTGCTTAGGATTGTTGTCCAAATTCAATTACATCTAAAATAGTTTGCATCTTCTATACTGCTTACCCTGTAGAGGGTCATGAGGGTCTGGAGCCTATCCCAGGAGACTTTGGGCACAAGGCAAGATACTCACTGGACAGGATGCCAATCCAACAGAGGGGATACTCGCACACTACGAGCAATTTTAGGAATGCCTAATTTGAATGTCTTTAGACTGTGAAAGGAAACCCACCAAGCATAGGGAGAACATACATACTCCATACACACACTGACCTGAGATAGGAATCAAACTCAGCGCTAACCACTATTGCCATCTTACGTGCATTATTGATTCAATAAATGTACGGAATCCTGGAAACTGTGGCTGGAAAAGCAAAACGAAAAAAAAAGAAAAAAAAAACATTGGAGATATCCATCCTTCACTGCCATGCTTGACAGTACAGTAGGCATGAAATATTTGGGGGGTTTGTTGTTACTGTGTGTTTGTTTTCAGCACAACTGATTATAACCCAACAACTCAACACAAAGCACATTGTTCCTGAACTGTTTCAGAAGAATTTTTTATATGTTATATTGTGTTCGTATGCTATTTCTAGAGAGAAAATATTTTCTTTTAGATATCCTTCCATATATATTTTTTGGATGGTAGAATCACCAACATCAACATTTAGTATCCTAACGTAATGTCTGATCCCTAGATATAAGTCTGTCTTCTTCAAAATTTCTCTGACCATGAAAAAGCTTGACTTTGGGATGAATTGCTTGTTGTCCACTCGTAGAAAGATTGGCAGAGTCTTCAGTGTTCTCAATTTCCTACTAATCCCTCTCACTGTAGAATAATGGATTTGCAATTGTTTGCATATGGCCTTATAACCCTCCCCAGACTGATGTGTAGCAAAAGCTGCCTCTCTGAAATCATTGCTGATGGCTTCACAGCAAGGTCTTTATACAAACCTGAAGGCTTCAGATCACCAAAAGTTATCAAGTGCATTTCATCAGCAGCAGTGCTCTGCAAATTATCTTGTTAAATGAATGCTCAGGCAACATGGATGTACTGTATAATTACATTTTCACATGTTTTTTCATTGCGGGCTGATTTGTTTATTGGATTAAATTTTTCTCGAATCAATAATGACACGATGGAATCTGACGTGTTTGTTACCTGATATTATAATTACCAAGGTCTAGGACCTGATGAGAACAATATAATATTTCAGTACAGATTAAGATAGAATTAGGACAAAAGTTCACCTAGGACAAACAAGTGATTTCTTCTCATTTCTGATTCCCACATTTTAGAAAATTATCCATAATTGCTGTAATAATGCACTTGTGAACTCTGACCTTAACTGCTCCATCCATGCCAGCAGTGAGGAGTCTTGTTTGAGTTCCATCCAGTGCCATGGTGGTTATCTCAGCATTGCCATGGCAACGAGGAAAGTGCTTGACCTTCCGTCCGGTGTCCATGAGCCAAATCTTCACGCTGGAATTTGCGTCACTGCTGATAACCTTAGAAAAGTACAACATCAAAGTGTTAGGTATTGGTGTTGTGTGTGTGTGTGTGTGTGTGTATGTGTATGTGTGGGTGTGGGTGTGCGTGTGTGTATATATATATATATATATAGAGGACAGAAGTGTCTCTTAAGGAATGAAGTTTCATGGGGTCAGAGCTCCCCCACCTGGCTAAAAAGGGAATTGTAAAGTACGCAAGTGACGGCACTCTCGTGACTCATCACCCTTTTTCTATCCTCTTTCTTTGCCTCCAGGAATAACAGAGTGCTGTTAAAGGAGAGGAAGAGGCGTGATTGCTCCTCATGAAAAAACAGGAGTATTTTACACTCCTGAGCTTTAGGGAAGAGTCCTGCAATGTGCTGGACACAGAGATGAGTGGACACATCCCACACCCTTAAAACCTAAGGCAGAGAGAGAACGAGAGACAGAAATCAAACTATGAACCAAATACAACTTGCAGTGCTACAACTCTACAGCTTTTACATCTGGCTATCTGTTTTTTTTTTTTGTTTTTTTTAAATCATCAATTCTTTTGGTTTGCCATATTTTCAGTTATTTTCCTACAGTCAAACCTGTCACTATATACTATATGCACCATGATTTCGCTCCTGTCAATGTGCAAGATAACGAAATTGTCACGAGTTATAAAAGGGGTTATTTTCACTGCATGTATTTTAATTTATGTTACCCATAATGAATATAGTGACTTTACCCACTCAAATGATGAAAAACTTATAATTTTACAATGGTGAATTTCTGGCCCCCCCCCCCCCCCCCCAATCTTCTCTTTCTCACCTTGTCTTTAGAGAAGCTAATCAGTTGTTTCTTTCCTTGCATGAACCGAACTGCCACTATGCTGGTAGCATGACCTTGAAGGATGCCAACAGGTTTAGACACCATGTAAGGGTTCCAGAGACACACCTGATTATCCAGACCTGCAGTGGCTATGAGAGAGAAACAACATATTTCTTAAACAAGATTCCTAACTTATACAAGTCATGCAATTTTTAGGATGTAGATGATTATTGACTCTAGCCCTTTCTATGCTATCTACTGTAGAAGTGGACAGAGACTACTGTTTATCTAATATTATTTAGGTGCTTAAGCACTGGCATGCTAAGAGTGATTCGGGTGGAGGAGCGCTATCGAGTTTTAAACACCACACTTACTGGCCACTTTATCAGACACACATACTTTGCTGGTGCTCCTTCTGGTGAGCAGACCTTCGATCATCTTTACGATGCCCTTCACACTAAAGTGTTTACAAATAATAGCAATGCTGCCGCACCTGATACATTTTTACCAGTCCCGCTAGAACAGTAGAACAGCTATAACATCGCTCCTGGCTGAGAATGAAATTACTTGATAGTTATACACTCTCGGAAAATCAAAGCTACTAAATTTAAGCTATTTATGTCACTCAGATGGTACACGCGAGGATTCCGTTTTTTTTTTTTTTTTTTTTGTAAAACAATGCCTCCATTGGTATCTCCATCTGTTTTAATGCGCCAAATATCTGTACATGTATTCAGATGTAAAATTGCAGGATTCCAGTCCCGAAGCACACGTCGTATCCCAACTAGGTGCCCTGTGAACCTTTCTGGCTAAAAGAAAGCATGCACCATGAAGCAGCAATATTTACTGTGTCTGTATTCACTCTGAATAATGGGCCTCATTCATCATTTTTTTTTCTTTTTAGCAAAGCCGTGTAGAAATATTTGCATAAGCTAAACTGAATGAAAAATCCAATAGAAGATTCAGAAATCCTGATTTTCGTCATATATTGATGGCTCATATAATGTAAAGTGCTCTTATGAGACAGCTCATTTGTATTTAGTGACACCCACAAAATATCATAAAAGACACCTGGGAGCAGAAAATGAACGATCAGGGTAGAAGACAAAAGACAGACGTGGAAGTTATTTCGAACTGGAATGAATGATGAGTGCCGAATGAACGGCTGAGAGACAGAAGTGGAAGTTAGAGTAATTTGACTAACTGTTATGCCAATAATTATATTCAATAATATATCATATTAATGATAAGAAGTGAGCATTAAATCTTCTATCAGCTGATTCATTTGTTTACAGCTTAGAGCTGTACACAGACAGATCAGCCCATCCTCCATTTATCCAACAGCATTTCTTTTGTCATGTAAAAAGATTAGTCTAATTTTTCTCAATTTATGGAATCGAGATGGCTCCGTTTCTGTTTTGCATATGAGGAAGATAAATTTGTTCTGGCAGTTTTGGAAAAACATAGTTGTTGCAAAACTACTGATAGAGAATATTTTGTGCATGCTTTCTCTTAGTCACAAGATTGTTAAAAAGCATAAATGGCAAAATAGTATGTAAAAATTGTTTTGGTCTTATTGGTGCAAGTTTTGCATTATTTTGCAGAACACTATAAATCCACCTCTCACAGGCTTTTTCTCCAAAAAGAAGAAAAATATTATTTTATATAAAGTATATTTTAAGCTTCAGTTACAGTATGGTCCATAAAGGCACATTATATCCATGTATCCAGGTGAAAGTTACATACTTTTGTTAAACTAAAAAAAGACCTTAGCAAAACCCCAACACCCCAGCAACAAGGCAATAAGAGTTTGGTACGATTATATTCGGAGTATTGTGCAGCGGGATCGGTTTCTGATATCAACTTAATTGCTAAAGACTAATTAAAAAATGTCTATGATGGTAGGATACGTAAGCAGTGATGTTTTACTTGAAAAAATGAAAACACTAGGGAAGCGAACTCAAATCAGCTGTTGCTATTAAAAAATGAAAATTAATAACATAGTACCGATAAGGTTAAGTTGTGGATGATAGTCCAAGTCCATTATTCCCTTCTCTGTGTGAAAAGCTGTAATTCGAAGAGGACAAGCCTCTGTTTCCCTCCATGCCAGCACCATGCTTCTCTGAGCAGAAGCACTGCAGGAGGCAAAGGCTTCCAAAGTGTCGAGGAAACATACTACAAGGCAGAAACATAATGAAAAATTTAAAACACAGACAAGACTGATGTTACACATGGAAGAATATGACAGGGGAATCCAATGCATTACACAGAGTCAATAAGACGAAACATGCTAATTAGGAATGTAAAATACTACAGAGAGTACAATGCAGCAGACGTAGGCCTTCAAAGGGCTGAGGAAATGCACTGCAGGGATAAATTACAAGAAAAATGATCCAAACCCTGAAACAGAAACAAATGTTGAAGTAAACATTGAGTGCGCAAGCACTAAAACAAAGCACTCCTGCAAAGAGATGAAGGTTTTCATACAGTATGGCCATGAAATCACTGAAAAGCACAAAACACACCAAGAATTCCAAAAACGAACAAAAAAAAAAAAAAACACCACAGATTAAAAACGCAAAGTAAAATGCATGGTGATTCTCAATCAAATACACTCAGCACTGTGTCAGTATATGCTCTTTATGCTCGACATTAATCGATGATCAAAGCATTATCTCCCACCCCTCTGTAACGATTAGCCTCCAGGCTATACTAAACTTCTTCATGATACTTTGAAACAATAGTATATCAACGATGGCCTCATTGTTGAACTTGGACCATGCCAGAGAAAGTGCTTGATGACAGTTTTCTGGCTTGCTTTGTGAATCCTTGCTGATAATTCTAAGTAAAGCATTTAAATTAAGATAATAAATGTGGCTGCCAGCAAAAACCTTTAGCTGTTGTCTTGCCAGCCAACCAAGTGTGCTTTTGATGTGATCATAAAGCTAATGATGAATCATTGCTGACAAAGCTTAGCTGTGCTGGTGCCTTTCACCACAGACAGCAATAAGACAGTTTCGATCCAGAACTTTACTACCTTTGGACACTCAACTCCCAACTGTTGCCAACTCTTTTCAAGAGAAAGTAGCTAATGCATGTTCCAAAAAAAAAAAAAAAAAAAAAAAAAATCACTTTAAGTCACTGGATAATATCATCATAATCAATCATCATGATCGTCTGACTTATCATGACTTGTTATATAAAGAAAGAAAACTTTGAAGACTTTGAAGACACCAATTTACACATCTACTATCATTTATACTAAGAACACACACACAGAAAGAAGCAGTAGAAGTATGTACAATAGTTAGGAGTTTAATAGAAAAGAAATTATTTTTTGTTGGAATAACTCACTATTGTGAAGTTGTCGATTTAAAATGAGGGACAAAAAAGTGTGCAGATGAGACGAACCGGTTGGTCTAATTGGTTGATGGGAACAAGGGTGATCAGGGATTGTTCATTGGGAATAAGGGCAATCAGTGATTGGTTGTTGGGATCAATGGCAATCAATCTTGCTTTCCAAATAGCACTCACAGTCCATTTTCTGCCTCTCTTGACATACAGGCTTTTTTTTTTTTAGCTGTCTCTGTGATATCTCTGACAGCCCCATGTTTTACTGTGCCTCTCATGCCAAGCATGTTGTAGGTCCTACACAGGGAGTGTGCTACAAACCTTCTACAGCCTACTTCAAAGATCATGCATTGCATCCTCCAATCCCAACTGAGGGAACTTAAGAACCAAGTCTGTATATTTAACAGACATTGTCACAAAGCAAGTTTAGCAAAAGTGGAACTTCCTGAGACAACATGGGAAGCCCTGAGGGAACCAGACTCCAATGGGAATCAATCCAATCTTCCGTAACACAAAATACTGGGATGCTGTGATTATAAATCTTTACAGTATAAATTTCCCTCTGGATTAATGAATATTCATCTTACCCTGAAGTTTATACGAGTGTAAAGTATACCTGTTTCATTATCCACTCAACACCGCTGAGGGCAAAACTTTTGGGACATAACACAAGCTTTTCTTGCTAGCTACATCCAGTTAACTAATTATCCAAATGTACAGTACTGTGCAAACGTCTTAGATTTTTTTAGATTAGATTAGATTCAACTTTATTGTCATTACACATGTACAAGTACAATGCAACGAAATGCAGTTTAGGTCTAACCAGAGTGCAATTAGCAGAAAGTGCAGGATAAAGGTATAAGTGCAAATAACTGCTGATGAGAAAGGAGGTCTTAATAAAAGCTTCTATCTAAAAAAAAAAAAATACTAGAAACAGAAGTAAACAGTAATTAATTAAACAAAAATTGGTGAGAAGATCATTCGCTTAAAAATATAGTCTGGGGGCTGTATAGTCTAATATATTAGTCAAATATAAAATCTGTGCAGTTTTATAAGAGAATTAGCTTCTTAGTTTTATTGAACATCTTGCAAAACCTTCCACAGTCCTTCTGAGGATTTTGTTACACCTGTTTTGTTCTTTTTGTCTTTTTGTCAAAAAAGAAAAATATTGTTGTACATAGTATGCTGCTTTCTTTTCTGGCCTGCAGATATGTTCCTGCATTTTTTATTATTTATTACTTTATTTATTTTTTTGATGGAACACAAATGTTTGGATATATTGTTTTTTGCTGAATTAATAATGAAGTCATAAAATAACCATGTATAGCTAAGTTTGTATTTAAAAAAATGGATGATAATAATAATAATAATAATAATAATAATAATAATAATAATAGTAACAATTATTACTAATAGTAATAATTATTATTATTATTATATATATATACACGTATATATATATATATATTATTATTATTATTATATATCATTGCTTAACCATAGGGGAATACAGTACAGTACTGTGCAATAGTAGTACAGTACAGTACAGTACTGTGTCTTAGGCACCCTGTTTTTATATATATATTTATATATATAGGGTGCTAAGACTTTTGCACAGTACTGTACTGTATTCCACTACGGTAAAGCAATGAGCAACAACCTATCCAGCTGTTCCTGCGATATGCGTTGAATCATGACATTGATCATAATAGAGCAGTTACTCAAAAGAAGATCTCGACATGCATACACACATATACAACCCACACACACACATAGTTTAATGAAATGATCTAAGATTCAAAGAACCACTGTTGTATGTCAGTAAACAGTAAACACATTCCTGAATGATGACATTTTAGATTCATATACAGCAACACTAACACTAACACTGCCTATCTTTAATACAGTATCAGCACTTTTACACACACTATTGACTGTGTTTGTGAGTATGTTTCTGAGACAGCCTCAAACACAGCTTCAAACATCCTTAATACCATACAATTGTCTGGGGTGCAAAAAAAGATAGTGATATAGAGCATAACAGCGCTGGGACTTAACTACAAGTATAACTCCATGTCACGTTTCAAACTGCCACAGAACCGATTGTGTTATCCTGTTCACAGCTAACGCAGGCTACAAAGCTAAATACGGTCTAACACAAGGCTGAATCCCAAATCTCTCTCTAACCCCTGATCAAGGGCATTACTTGTTATGTGTAACAAGGGATTAATACACCCTACATGGCGTGCTAGATTTCCATTTAATGCCATTTGGGTTTTAACCCCAGAACCCTAGAAGTTATTTGATATTCTACAGTGGAATAAGTGGAAATTTAAAGTAAATCTCGCAAGTTTCAAAAGACTGTCTACCATCTCCATTCTCCTCACCTTTTGACTACATAGGACAAGAATCTAAAAGTACTTCACCACTGTTAATTACACTTACCGTCAGTCGCTAACTTTGCCAGTTATGGAATCATATGTAATGGCAGAGCAAAATAACTGGTTAAATAAACAACAAATCCTAATGCGTTGATAATAAATGCCATTTGTGTAACTGTTGTATAAAAGCCATATCACACTTGAGGTCGTGCTGTTGCTGATATTCATCACAGCATCGCTCCCTCTGATGTGATATCGCTTAAGTATGCTGTATGTCACAGCTGTTAAATGAAACGATCATTAAAAAAAAATATGTCGCTGTGATCCTTCGACATTTGATTGACAACATATTAAACAGGTAGAGCTGCCTTTCTAGACCCAAAGTAAATTCTAAACAAGTTGCCTCGGTGTTGCTGAATAGGATGACTAAGAAAGCAGAACTGAAAAATAACTAGTGTGTGCAGTTGCCATGTTTGTTCAAATTGTTGGTCCACACACATCACCACATCAAACCCACACTTCAATTTAACACTGACTCACTAGCTTCTTTTTTTTTTATCAATTTACAAGGATAATTTTGAAAAAATAGTGGAATACAGGAAATAAAGGCGAAGAGAAATCCCACTTGGAAGATCAAAAACCAGCCACTTCATACTCAAGAGGTCACAGAGGCATTCTGGTTAAGAGGCAGATGCCTTTAGCGACTGCCAGGCCCAAAGGCCAGCTCACAACTAAATGAGTTATTTCAAAGTCTCTCTCTCTCACTCTCTCTCTCTCAAACAAACACACATACATACACACAGTGTCAAATCCCACGAAGACACTTCAAAAGGATCTAGCCTTCAGCGGGGGGAAATGAAGTACGCAGCAGTGTTCAATTAACAAGTCCTTTTCATGTTTTCTTCTGTTCTCTTGTGCTTGTTGTTCTTGTTTACCTCAGCTCTCATTCTCTCTATCACCACATCTGCACACGCAGCTATAGAGTCAACACCAACAATAACAAACATGCCTATCAGCCGATGATGTCCCGTGTAAGAATAGGCCAGGAGTGGTTATGGGTTCACGTCAGGAAAGGAGAGCCGGATGAGAAAAGACTGAGAAATTTTTCCAAATGAAAAAATCGCACGCAATAAAAAGTGGAAGAAGCCAGCATGTAGTCAAGTGTATGTGCAAAACTTCACTAACCTTTGAATGCATTCAAGTACAAAAAAAAGTACAAAGTTAATCTTTTTACATGATGAAATACCATGAAACGGATGATATTCCCTTTAAAGAACCTTCACATTTTGGCTGAAGACATCATTTAAAATCCAAAAAGTTAGTTGGTCATATTGTGTGTACAAGCCACACTATGCTAATGAATAAGTCTAATAAATGTGTACCGCCTTGCCAAAAAATGGTCTCACGTTAATATTTCATTGGACCGCCTTTTACGGCCATGACATCATTTTTAATAAGTTTATTGAAACGGCATAAAGTCTTCCCCAGCACATCCCAAAGACTCTCAATGGGGTTCAAATGTGGACTCAGTGATGGCCAATCCATGGGTGAAAATGGTGTCTCATGCTCCCTAAACCACTCTTTCACAATTTGAACCTGATGAATCTTGGCATCATCATCTTGTAATCTGCTCGTGCCATCAGGGAAGGGAAAAAAAAAAATCTCACTGATGGAAAAACCTGGTCGGTATATTTAGGCGGCTGATCTATTTTTTTTTTTTTTTTTTTTTTTTTTGGCCACATAGATTTGTTGAACCTAGACCTGACCATCTTAACCCTGACCCCTCTCCAGGCTTGTACGGTGGACAATACTGTAGGAATGATGGGTGCATCACGTCATCCACCTCTCTTCTTACTCTGATGGATCCATCACTCTGGAACAGGGTAGATCTGGACTCATCAGACCCAGATGACCTTTTTCCAGTGTGCCACAGTCCATTATTTATGATCCCTAGCAAATTGAAGCCTTTTTTTTTTTATTATCTTCACTGATAAGTGGTTTCCTTAAGGCTACACAGCTGTTGTCACAGCACTCTTAATCCTTTGATTTATTTGTGCATTGTGTGTGTGGACAAGCTCTTACTTTCACTATTGAACACAGCTGTGGGTTATTTAATTTATTTATTTATTTTTTATTGTTGGTTTTTTTAGTGATCTTCAAATCACACTCATTCAGGATGTTTCATTTCTTCCTCCAAGATAATGGTTCACCACTATCCTTTCAGGTTTCCGATTTTAGTCATTTCAGCAATCTTCTTAGTTATTTTTTTGTTCTTGATACAGGACAATAATTCGCCCCAACTGAAACTGAGTAACATCTTTGCCATGATCACCGGATATGTCTTCAGGCATGCTTCAAGAAATGAGAAGCTACTTACTGCATCAGTTAGGGCGAAATAACTAGTACCAGCTGAACCGCATTAATCACTGCAGTCATTATCCAGCGGAAGGCTCTTAGCTATTTGCTTAGCTTTTTTTTCTCCTTTTCTTTAAAGGAATATTTACCATCATTTAAAATTTAACCTGCCGCTAAGCCTACTTCTGCTCGAAACTGGAAGCAGAGCTCATCTAACCTTGTGAGAGCGAAAGAAAACAGACTCGCTTCATTAAATATAGCCAAGTCAAGATATATAGTCAGTTTCAAATTAAATGGGAGTCCATTCCTTCTAAGCAGACAAGCTTTTTTACATGTCTTTACTCCAGCATATTTTATGAGGTAGGGCGAGGGGTGTACATCAAGCTTGACAGTGCAGTCTTGCGGGTCATCCATCCTCAACAGAGCACGAGAAGCTATAGCATTAACTATATTTTGACGTATAAGAAGGTCACCTCAGATAATTGGTATGATTCTTCAAAGGTGTTTTTTTTTTTTTCTACACTGATTAATTTGAATGTTATACCTAACAATGACTGGATGCTAAACTCAGCTCATTTAATTGATATATAGCATGATTGGCTAGATGGGAGACCTTTGTTAACATTTCCAGGAAGCTTTAATAATAATTAAAAAAAAAAAAAAATAGTATAAATAAAGTAAAATAACATTTATGAATAGTAGCACAGTGCAATTACTGAAGTATTTTTCACCCCTGGTTAGGAGAGTACATGTGTTAAGAAGACCAGAGGTGTGGACAGCTATAAATATGTGTACTGTACTTTAGTTGGGAACAGATGTGAATTTAAAGAAGTGATTTATGCAGTCGTGCCCATTTCCATTGTATGCACATCCTTGTTTTCTTTATTTTACTGGTTTAATTAATTATAATCATTACATTTGTTTTTGCATTTCTTTGTTTGTGCTTTTTTTTTTTTTGTATCATTTATTCTCTTTTTTGGAGGTGTGGAGCATTTGTTTCCACTGTGTAGAAGCATCCAAGCTTCTTTATTCTGCAATCCTCTGAGTGCATGTGAAGAATTGGTTTATCTTTAATGTTGGCAGCCTTCCTTCAATTTTTGAGTGACAGACTAAAGGAAGTAGGATCAAGGACTGAAGAAGGCAGCGACACAGTTTTAGGAAGCACCCTATGTTCAAGTAAATTTGGTGTTTACTTGCTAATCCCAGAGCGCAGGTTCTAAGCCTTGTTTATTGCCGCCTGTCTCTGCTGCCTCTGTTGGATCTTGTGACTGTTTATAAGGATTATTCTCTCGATTTCACTTTGGCATTATTATATTCTGGCCACTAATGTTCTGACCATTGCCTCATCAGTTTGATTGGTAGTTCATGTTGTCTGACTCTGCTTGGATTTATTTATTTATTTATTTATTTTTTAATTATTATTATTACAGTGCCTAGGAACATTGGCCCTTACTCACTTCCTGTTTTTATGGGGACAGCATCCTGTACATATACTAACCACTTGGGTAATAAAGTTATCAGGCATCCTTTATCAATTTTTAATGAAGTAATATAAAAAATGTTTTCACCAGCTAAACCAAATTAAAGGTTTATTGCCACACAATGTCTATTAGATTAGTGTGTGCAAGTGACATAAATATCTGTATGTTATTTAAACTCGATAATGAGATCTGTATATAAAATTGCAGTAAATAACTGCGGTTATAAAAACTGAAGCCCGTCAGTCGCTTTTCACAATGAGTCTCCTTTTATATGTAAATTTGCACTCTCATGAGATACAAATGTATTTACAAACTAATTGAATTTTAATGAATACCACATTTCTCATGTAAATATTCCTTGGAAATATTTATGAATAATTTGTTTGTGCGCAGCTTGATATATCAAGGTCATTGTGAGGACAAGAATTCAGGGCAGTACATTATCATGCGTGATCTGTGGGTACACATAAATCTGAGTGCAGATTACATATACAAACTTACGCAAGTTCAATATAGTATGGAGTAGAAGTGGTCAGAACAAATATGTGCTAAGATTTGTGCAAGCATTTCCACCCAGCCGGACTGTGATCTGGCATAGCCAGTAGTTGGAAGAAAGCAGAGAACCCAGAGGAAAGCCACACGAAAATAGAAAGAACATGCATCACTTCCCACAGTTTATAACCTGAATTTAGATCAAGGCAGGGACCCTGAAACTGCCAAAGATCTCTGAATTTACAATAATTAACTTTATTTTTGGATGGATGGACAGATGCATGGCACCGCCAAGTTATCTCTGTTGGCCCCTTAAGTCTTAAATGCTCAGATGTGTAATAAGACCACGGCACGGTGGTGTAGTGGTCAGCACTGTCGCCTCCAGGATCCGGATTCGATTCCCGTCTCTGTGTGCATGGAGTTTGCATGTTCTCCCTGTACTTGGCGAGTTTCCTCCGGTTACTCCAGTTTCCTCCCACAGTCCAAAGATATGCTGGTTAGGCATTTGGCATTCCCAAACGTGTGAGAGTGTTTATGTGTGTGTGCCCTGCGATGGATTGGCACCCTGTCCAGGCTTGTACCCTGCCTCGTGTCTAAGCCTCCTGAGATAGGCTCCAGGTCCCCGCTACCCTGAATACAGGATAAAGCGGTACAGAAGATAAGTGAGTGAGATGAGTGTATTAAGACAAACTGTACTGTAAGTTGCTCTGGATACGGGTCAATGGCATTAAGGTAAATGTAACATCAGTTTAACATCTATTTAAAGTTACCAGCCTCAATAATCACCAATTAACATCACCTCAGGTTAGAGCCATTATAAAGGCTTTACAGAACATGAGTAGCAGACACATTTGAATATGAAGGAAGACCATGAAATTAGAAGTTATCTACTGGTAGTGTAGATTTTTATTAGGTAGTAGAAGGTGATCTGGTAAAACAAGAATCTTAATGAAGGGACATTTCATGGCTTACTGCAATTAAAGAATGATGATTTAAGTATTCACGTCAAAATATTATTAAATGACATCGTCACTGCTTGGTTTAATGGCAAAAGTTCTTTATGAGCCAGCAAAGTATATATTACACTTTTTTTATATAAAGTTGTGCTAATAATTTTTACAATTTTTCATAATTTTAAGAATTTTATCATCTGTTCAGAATATTTGAAAACAATTAACATTGCTAGATACATTTGAGCACTGTTTAGGTTCACATCGTGTATTCGGTTCAATAATACACCCTCTGCACCAGAAGAAATATCAATTTTTCTCCGTTTCTATGAATACTAAAGGTGTCACTTCCGCAGGTGAACAACAAGTCTCCTGTGTGTGTGTATGCACTAAAGCAATTGGGGCTAGCGCACAAATCGTTGCATTACAATTCCACAGTAGCATCACATGTTATCTAGAAACATTAGAAAAAAGGAGAGTGAAAATAAAGTCAAAAAACAGCCTTTTCCACCTTAGAAGTATTGCCAAGCTTAGGAACATTTTATCTGCATCTGATGCAGAAAAGCTAGTTCGTGCATTCATGACCTCCAGACTGGACTACTGTAATGCATTACTACCGTAGGTGATTTTCCTGCATCCTCAATAGCTACAGTTAGTCTAAAATGCGG
>JAQQZT010000038.1:21706806-21725963 GCA_030068275.1 Clarias platycephalus | reverse complement strand
GCATGGGTAGAAGGATACAGAACAGATGGGGGGAATTAGCGTAGTTGCCATTCGGTATAGGTGTACTGGAGTATGAGGTTATGGGATGAGTGCAAAGCGACAGTGCTACTCTGCTAACTGTGTTTTGTTATTCTGCACAATCAAAAGTCCCAGTTTGGCTTGAACAACCCTTGTACGATACTAACACTGGAAAGGACCTCAAAACATCCTCAATTCTTCATGCCATGGTACATTCCTTTGAGATCCACATCCGACAAAGATTCTACTGGTTTTAGGTCCAGTGACTGGGAAGGCCACCGAAGAACAATAAACACGTTGTCATAATCATGAGTCCATTTGTGTCAAGCCATTAGAATGAGCCGTTTGAAGGTGGTTAAATTGTGATCATGAAGGGACGAACAGCAATACTCAAAAAACGTCCATGTATTTATGCTAATGGAACGGGAATTCTGACCCTTCCATGCGCGCGCCTTAGCAGAAATCGAGATTTACCAGACCAGGCTACATTTTTGAGCGTTTAACTGTTCAATCTCCAGTGCAGCCTCAGCTTTCAGTCCTTGGCTGACAGAAATACACCCCGATGTCATTTTCTTCTGTTGTAGCCCATCTATTCCCCCCCCCCCCCCATTTTAATGGTTGCTGCCAACATTACCTAAAGCTGCTGGGATGCATCTGCATGATTTTATTGTATCGCTGACACTTGATTGGCTGTTTAAATAATTGCATGAACGAGTAGGCTTACGAGTAGGTATTCCCAATAAAGTGTTCTGCTAGTGTATATTCCCATATTACATTGGAAAGCACCATGTTTGTCATAACTGTCTGTCTAAATGTGTGTACTCAGAGCAGTGAGATTAGTGCAGGGGGGCAAGAGGACAATGCAGCACATCCCACGTTGCAAAATGTTCTTCTACAAATAGCTTGAAAATCAAAATGAAAAATCTAGGAGTTTTCTTTACCACAGCTTATTGTTTTTTCAAAATCTTACATCCAGCATGACATCTGAAGCAGGGATAATTTAATATCTTTGAATATTTCGCTTTTTAAAAAAATAATTGAATAGGCTGTGTCTTCGGTGTTCCGTAATTTCCAGGACATTTCAAATATACCAGAGTTTATTGTCTTCTTCACCGCAGAGATTCGAAATTGCTCATTATTATTTTTTTATTTGACTAAAATGCCACAGAAGAGAATACACAACTGTCATAATAAACCATTATTCCCTGGTGAGGCACTTTACTCCCGCTACAAGATTTTTAAAGTGCATTTCAAAGGGACTGAAATGAGACAAAGCTGGAAAATAAAACAGGGACCGGAGGTTTTAAATTGTTTTGATACTAAAGAGTCGTCTAAACAATATTCACCATCCAATATTCATTACAGTCCTCACCGACTAAAAACACACATTTCTGCAATAGCATCATATAGTATTTAACAACGTTAATTAAGAAAATGGGCCTCCCTACACATACCATGAAGCATTCAAATCTCAAAAGGGGTTGGAAAAATGATCATACTTTGGACTTATGCTACATTTAATTGTCATTTTCATTTAAAAACACCTGATCCGGTGAAATCTCGTTAGACATGTACCGCATGTGCTCGGTCCTCTAGACCCAACTGTATCTTTCTAACAAAACAGAATTAGTAGAAAAGCAATGGAGCTGAAATAATTCCGTTTTTTCATGACTGAAACCCTCAGGGATCATTCACGATTCCGATTCCTACACATTATTTAATGGCCCGAGATAATAATAATTAGCTGATCAACGCTTTCATGTGTGAACATGAGGTTTCGAATCAGGTCACAGTCATTTAATTTGATATTCATTTCAAAACAGAAGCTTTTTAGCAATTAAAAAATTAAAGAGATAGTAGCCCCACAAGGAAGTCCCTATCAAATCCTTCGGGTAATGATGTCCACCATATACGGTATTTTTAAATGGACTAGAAGGTGCAGCCATAACATTAAAACCACCTAGGTTTTACGTCCCCCTTGTACCAGCAAAACAGCTGTGGCCCCTCGAGGCATGACATCACGAGACCATCCAAAGGTGTGCTGTGGTGTCTGGCACCAGGATGTTAGCAGATCCTGTAAGTTGCAAGGTGAGACTTCCATGGATCAGACTTGTTTGTCCAGCACATCACCAGGGTGCTCGATCTACGGATCAACAACATTTCACTCTGTGCCTGCTAAGCCCAATACGCAGTAAGCTGTGATGCTCTGAGTGTTCTGATACCTTTCTATCATAGCTAATATGAACTTTTTAATTTATTCAGCAATTTGTGCTACTTTGGCTTTTCTGTGGACTCGACCTTGGGTGCCCGTGACCATGTTACTGGTATATAATTGATAATAATGTTATTTAATTGACCTGGTTGTGGTGTTAATGTTATGCCTGATCCGTGGACTGTACATGTGATTGTTAACCATGATGATTACAGGTAGACCTTCTTTAAAGATAACAGCCATGTACAGAAAAACTATCCTTAATTAAAAATGAATACATTTACAGCATTTAGCAGATGCCTATTATCTAGAACTTTGGCATTTTGAAGTTTTCATTGTTTCATAGATACATGTATGAGACAGAAGATTTTCTATCTATGTTTCTATTCTATGTTGCTTAGCAACATCAATTGAAATATTATCATATTCAATTAGTTAAATGCTTGTAAAAACTAATATTATGTGACAATGTTATGTGATAATTGGCAACTCGATGAATAGCTTCAAACAGGTTTGGAGAGACCAGTGGAGAGTTTTTCTTTTTTTCTTTTCTATTTTTGCAGTACAACTAAGCCTTAATCTAAAGTTGTGGCATTAACATTCTTAAATGTCAAGTACATCATTAAATCTGTAAATTATTGAGTGCTAGGTAACAAATGAAACTTCAATTTTTATTTCCTGAGATGAGATACCGTAATTATTCCTAATCCTAAGTTAGGATTTCCATCAGTAAAATAAATGTGATTCAAATAACAGTAATAATCATCATCATGTTTTATAATAAAGAAATTTAGAAATCTATTACAGTATAAAGAAATTTTCTTCAACACTACAACCATGTACCGTAAGCTTGTACCATGGCTTTTTATATGAATAAAATACAACTTTATTTATTTCTAAAAGCTGTTTCTGACATATTTTCAGACTTTTAAGTCTTATACTCTCAAACAGAATTATTCACTTATCTAGAAGGATGCTTTTCTGAAATCATGTTTAAAATGAGGAACCTTACAAGTCTCAGACATCTTAGAAGTTTTCATGCTGCCTCTTTATTATTCGATTCGTATGGACAAATATTTGGTGGACACTTGATCATCACGGAGCGAGAGTTGCCATAAAGATGGAAAGACCACCATCGTATAGGACACATTATAATTTCCCTTCACTGGAACTTAGGGGGCCTAAACCTGTTCCAGCAAGACAGTGCCCCTGTGCACAAAGTGAAGTCCATAAAGACATGGCTTGCCAGGGTTATACAAATATCCTGAGCACTAAAGAGGTATTAATATAATAGACGACTCAGACAAAAACAATGTCAAACTAAACTGGTAGATTTCCAAATTTCCCATGGAAGGAGAGACGTTTTAAAACCACAGGTAGGTTGCTACTGCCAAATACACCAAAACCAAACAATTCCCTATTTTATTTAAATCGTCATCAATGCTGTCAAGGAAAAAGATCATTCGATGCCTATTTTGAGAACAATAGAATCAAGCTTCTCCCAGTCCAGACTGAAATAATTACACTGATTTGTTCCTCGAATCTAGATCAATTACCTGTACATTTTCTAAGCAGACCCCATCAGAAGCGATCCTCCAGTCTCTACCCTATACTTAAATCCATTTTCCTGCTTTTAACACATGAATTTTAAAAGAACTGACTGTTCACCAGCTGCTTAACATATCCCACCATTTGACAGGTGCCGCTGTAACGAGATAATCAGTATTATTCACTTCACCTGTCAGTGGTTTTAATGTTACGGCTGATCGATGCGCGCCGCGTATACTGCAATACCTACTGTGCGTTATCCATTACGGAGCGGATTAAGTCCGGAGATATGAAATGTGTTTGCACGACATTGACCTTGCTCCCTTGCGAAGAAAAATGTGTCTTCCCTTTTCTAATGCTCAAATCCTTTGAGCAAGGTTTCAAGGCTTCTGTTTGGCTTTTGAGATGGATTGGGCTGGAATGTAATGATAGTGACTTTACTGTGGTTCTCTCACACAAAGAAAAAAAACACATACTATCCCAAAGAAAACTGAACCGAAGTACATCTAAAACCCACTATAAACAAGCTGTTAGACTGTGTGCTGAATTACTGAATGTTGTCGACTGGCTGTTATAGGGTTGGTCTAAAAGTTCACTACAGCACAAGTCAAGTGCAATATCCTGTTAATTCCTGTCTGTGTTGCTAATTATGTTGGCCTAGAAAGATGCTACCAAAAATTACACGTTATCCTAAACGTATAGAGGAGGGGCGTCAAACTCAAATTCTGCCCGGGCGACATCAGCATGATTGTGAGGCATTTATTGGGGTTAATGCATTCATGTTTTTTGAACACATTATAAATTCTATTTACAAACACCACCCTAGGCTCCGACAGTAGAATAGGATGATTCTAGAAAAATGGAGAGAGAAATATTGAAACACACCAAATACTTGCACTTCGCATAAACAGTGTAAGCTCAACACTTACTCCTTGCTCAGTGGATAATGTACTCCCTATCTGAGAACCTGCTGTTGCAAGCAGGAAGTCTGTGCTACGCAAAAAAAAAACCATTTGAATTGTTTTGAATGCGTTTGCAAGATAGAACCCGTCCCAAACGCAGAAAAGTGCCGATTACCTAAGCAGTATGTGCGTAGTAAGTGATAAAAGTTTACTATAGCAGTAATTATAAATGTGCTATCTGCCTATAAATAGTACAATTCACTGTTGTGAATATGTTCCAGAGATAGGCTTCAAATCCCAATGCAGAATAAAGCTGTTACTAACAATAAATGAATGAATACATTTTTGCAGCAATGAATGCAAGTCTATAAAAGGTCATGAAATCCAAATTATAATAAATACAATAAGTAAATAAATAGGAGATCAAGGAATAGTAGACAAGATGCAGTCTATTTATTTGAATATCTCTGCTACCTAATATTTATTAAATATACAATCTCCCGTCTGCCTGTCCTCCTTCTCCTCGAGTATTAAACAGGACAGAAAAAGTCCAGCATTTAGAGAGAGAACTTCAGATGTCCTTTTTCACTAATGTCTGGAACCATTTCCGTTTAAAAAAAAAAAAAAAAAAAGGGAGAGAGAGAGAGGGACTTGGATGAAAGATGGTGGGAGAAAAAGAAAGAGGAAGGGGGGAAAAAAATGGTATGAAAAATTCTTGGCTTTTACCCCAGCTATTAAATGAAATTAGAAATCAGACAAGAAGAAAGGAATGAATATCCCAAAAGTAATTGGCCCATGAGATTAATAAATTATACAGTCCCCAACATTTTTCCATGTTCATTTGAAGGTTATATCGTAGTTTTTAAAAAATAATAATAAATGAAGGCAGAATCAATCTCCTATGCAACGGTCTTGAAGGTCTGAAGGATCAGGTTGGTTTGGTGGATGAGTCGGTTGGCACTGATAAACACGTTTATTGCCCTGGGAGACAGACAGTGAGAGAGGGAATGAAAACAAAAAGAAGTATTATAGCCCTGTTTCTGATTTAAAAAGATCCAAGGTGATTTTTCTTTTATTATTTCTGCTAAGCAAATATTTTCCTCAAAGCCACAGTGCACAATCTAAAGTAATAAATGTCATAAATACTACTACGAATATTATATCACTGCCATTGCTAGCTTTAAAAAGGTTTGTGCCTTTCATTGTTTTTTTTCACCCAGACAAATTCAACCTTTTTTTAAAAGCTAAATTCTTCCAAAGGCATGGTATCAGCTGTGAACATGCTCAGGTTTTGCGCACATACTCAACCGGATATAAGCATGTACACTGGGTTGAGATCTGGCGACTCTATAAGACATCATATGATTTATATCATTTTTAGACTTTTCAGTTTATCCCCATCCCGGTGGATGGAAATATTGGTGCTCGTTTATCAAGCTGGATCCGAACACATTTATTCTATCCCTTAGAATGAGCAAGAGTTAGTGTGTGTGTATATAATAGCTGACATGCTGCATTGTCTGATCTGCCCTACTAGAAGATTGAGTGCACTCCACTCTTTCCCCATTTTGTCATTTATAATTTTGGTATTTTGTGGTTGTCACTAAAGGCAAGTAAGCTGTGTAGTGAACGCATGTGGCAATTTATGAATGATTCTGATTTATAAACGATCTGTTTGCACTGTTTCTGTCCATAGACAACTGCTTATTTTTACAGTGTGGAGAGGAAAGATGAAGACAGAGGTCAAATGGTTTGAAAGGATGGTGCCGAGATAGGCATCATCATCAGCTATCCAAGTCCTTACTGTGTATATTTACACTCATTGAATTATTGCGAACACTTGTACACCTGCGTGGCCATGTGCTTATTCAGTCGGTGAATCATGCAGCAGCCGCGCGATGCATAAAATCAGGACAGGATGCAGATAGACAGAAAGAGACCACGAGCTTCAGTTAATGTTCACATCAAACATCAGAATGAGGGGAAAAAAAAAAAGAAAAAAAAATTCAAAGTGCACTTATTGCCTCTGACTGTGGCTGGGTTGTTGCTGTCAGACAGGCTGGTTTGAGTATTTGAGAGCCTATTGACCTCCTGGGAATCTCAAGAGTTTGATGTGGAAGAAAAAAGCCCTAGTAAGTAACAGCCCTGCAGACCAAAAAGCCTTGCTCAGGAGAGAGCAATCACAGGAGAATAGCCAGCCTGGTTCCAGCTGACAAGAAGGCTAGGCCAAATAAAAATCACCACTCTTTACAATTGCACCGAGCGGAAAAGCATCGCCAATACACAACGAGTTAATCCTTGAGAACGGAGACACGATCTCCAGCTTCTGCGAGCCTGCGCCCAGTGTATCCTCAGATTGCTGTTCTGTCCCGACGGACGTTTTTGAAATGCTCTAATCAGCCCATCTGGCGCCAATCATTTTGTCACAGTCTAAGACACCGAGATCACATTTCCTCCCCATTATAATGTGAAAATGAAATCTGTATCTGCATGATTTTATGCATAGTGCAGCTGCCACAAGATTAGATGTCTGCAGGAACGAGCAGGTGTACAGGTGTTCCTAATAAACAACCGACGATGAGTTCGTAATGAATGGCGAATTTATATTACTCATTTTAGTGTACGCATTCTTCTAAAACAAGCATTTGTCGTGGTTCAATGGAGAACAATCTGACTTTTAAAGAACCCTAAAAAAAACAAGTCTTATTTCAATACCCTTATATACCCATTATTTAAATTTCAGGCCCCTCTCATTTAGCAGCCTGTTATTTCGCCTGTCTACCATAATGTCTTGGTATTGTTCTCTGCTGCTTGTTTGATTTTTATGAGGTTGCATAGCAGCGCTTGTGGGTTTGATGGCGTAAATAAGCCTGCGCTTTTATTGTGATGTTATGGATGATGAGAACAGTACCGGCTGCATGATTTGAACTATTTTAGGACATTTCATCCTGACGGTTTATTCTATATTCATTATGTAATGCAAATTAGTTGCAATCTAATGCTTAGCCTCTGACTGGCTGGTAGGTCAGACAGACTGGTAGGGTCATCCATCATCCGCAAGTCAAGCTTTTAAATTCCCCTGAATGTTTTATTCAACAATATTATTCAGAAAAGAAAAAAAATAATACATTAATTAAAATTATGCTGTATCCTCTATTATATGACCACTAAAAAAAAAAATTCTCACACTCACCCTCTCAGCATTTACTATTCGAGCACTCTCATACTAAGCACCGAATTAATCAGCTATTAATCCTGTGCTGATTCTGCTTTGGCTAGAAAATAACGAAATTCATATTTCAACAACATTAAAGTGCTTACTTTCCATCTTTGAAGTATGTTTTCAGAGTGTCGCTGAAGCTTTTAGAGTATTTCACAAACTCTTTCTTCTGGTGCTCCAGCGCCTGCGAAGGCATACAAAAACTTTTCTTAATAACCGATCCCCAACCACATAAACTGAATTACACTCGGGGACAAAACAGGATAAGAAATAGAGCGGAGGAAATTTATTTTTTATTTTTTTTAATTTGCATTTTTTTTTTTTATTCAGAAATGAATGTTATGAAAAAAGTATGAAACAATTTAAAGCAATATGCAACACATACAGAATAGCTTTTCCTTTCATTTTTTTTTTTTTTCACAGAAAAGGACACACAGCATTTAAAAAAAAAAAAAAAGAAAAGAAAAGAAAAATTGTTCTATTCAGTTTTTAACGGCCTTCCACAGATGATGGCAGGCTTTAAAAATGTGGCTCTAGTTGTATTCTCGTGAAATAATTAGGTTCTAACTTTGAATGATCTGCAATGCCTTTGTGAGAAGAAGGACCTTGGGGTCTTATTCAATAAATAGTATAAATATCCATGAACTCACCCTTCGGTTCTGATACTGGTATTTCTTGAAGACGTTGTTGACTGTATCCAGCAGCTCTTTAATGGCACTTGCTATGTCTCTGTGTGTGACAAAAACATATTCATAAAAAAAAAAAATAGGGTTAGTGAAGCTGTATAAAATATATTATATTCCAGTCACACCTTTTAGCAAACACTGCTCAGTTCTATGTTTGACCCAGGACGTGCTCATGCCTGCCTGTTTTATAACCCCACAGATATGTTAATATTTTACTGACTTTACTTTTTATTCATGGTCAAACGTATCGTATTCTCAATAGAGTATTCTATTCTGGCTGCATGCAGTATGTGCGTTACTGCAGTACTCTGTCTGCCCAAGAGGGAACAACACTGTTATCAGCCTCGTGCTAACATAACATTACAAACCCTATAGCCATCCCAGAAAGAATTTGCATAATCATATTGGCTGTGTCTAGATAAACAAAATTAAACATTGCTATATTATTATGTTTGTAAGTCTGGAATCAGAGACATATTTTCTCCAACAAAGCAATGTGTATTTCTCTCAGCCAGAATTCTAAAGACATGGGGCTTACAACATGCTGCACCAGTTGCAATGAGGATTTATGTGCTTATTACAATTTGATAAATTTTTTCTTGGTATATAACATACTGGTCATAAACCTCACAGCTAATTTGATCTGAAATTAATCTGGCTTATCATCTGAAGAAAACATAATAGAAAGATAATAGTCATTATACTTCATAGTAATAATCATTCTTATCAAATGGCTCCGTGCGTTGGTGTTTTTATTTGTTAATTGCTAGAGATAACGTGGTTATAGGAAATTTGGAATAATTGTTCCATCAAGACTCGTGATTAATTTGTGAGGTTAAAGAGACATCATATTACCCCACGATACAGCTGGAGACAGTCGGAATTGAAAGTTGTACTGAGCCAGAATTGCCGGAATAGCTAAACCACCTGCTACCCCTATGATGCAACCGAAAAATACTGTAAATCTAATAAAACTGACAGACAGCCGACCTCTTTTCAAACTGAAATGGAAGCCTGGAACTCAATAAACACCCATATGAGGAACAAAAGTTCTGACAGATTTATTGACTATTTCATCAAATCAAAAGATGTGAGTCAATATTGAAAAAGACGACTGTGGAAACATAGCCGTCATATCGTGTGTGTGTGTGTGTGTGTGTGTGTGTGTGTGTGTGTGTGTGTGTGTGTGTGTGTGTGTGTGTGTGTGTGTGTGCGTACTTAATAGTCTGCAGGAAGCGCACTCTGTCGTTAATCTCGTCCGGAATTTTGCTGAGGATCTGTTTCAGCGCTCGAGCCCTCTCGTTCAGCTCCTGAAACTCTCGCTCCGGCCTGTCAATCATGTACTCTGAGGACACAAAACACACCCATCAATCACTTTAATAACACCTGACATAACATCATAACTTTGCACTAAACTCAAAAACTATTTCTGACAGCCCTTTTTAGAGGCAGTGAAAAATGAGGCTGCTCTGTACTAGAAAGGCACAAATCAGTCTCACCCGAGAGAAGAAAAAAAAAAGGAAAAAAAAAAATCTATAATTTTCACCTTCTTTTTTCATAGACTGGTGGGTGTCAGACATCCATCATGATTTCTGATTAAAACTGGTAGGTACTTAATGCGCAGACAGGTGGAACTGAAAATAAACCAGTGCTGCCCATGCATGACTTTTACAGTATTGGTTTCCTGTATTCTACATCCTGTCTCTCTTCTATTGCAAAAACTTTCATTTGGTGTATACACTGTAAACATTAGGCAATTCCTTTTCTTTTCTTTTTTTTCCCAGCTATTTACTGAGATGCAAAGTCTGTTCCAACAACACGTCATAGTGAAAACACATGATTGAACAATTTTAAGTGCACCTTGACGAAGAACAAAAATAAATAAATCAGGAACAAATGCTGCTTAATTCTTTGAAATGTTCAAGTTGTTGCAATTGTTATGTCAAGGATTGTTTCCAACAATTAATATACTTAAAAAGTTACTACTATTTGCAGATTCATAGCAAGGTTAAAGTTGTCTTGTTATCATTGTACACTTGGGGGAGAAGGGGGGGAAAAATAAATAAATAAATAAAAATTCATACCTGCATAAGGTTTTGCCGTGATGGAAATTATTAAAATTTTTAAAAAGCAGGCTGATTAAAAAAAAGCTGCCTAGACTCACATGCTCCTCGTTGTTATGGTAATATTGACCCTAAACCCTGCTTCGTACACGCACACGACTTTGCCTCGGCTTTAACGTGCATAGAAAATGAACATTGTCTACCGAGTGTCTGGTTTAGGACACGTATAAAGGGTTCATCAGAATTCTGTAGGCAGGACAAATTCATTCAGATTGCTGAAATTATTTGCATGTAAATCAAGCATAATAAAGACTATGAATCGGGTCTGTTAAAATTCTTGGCTCGCCTGCGCCCGTTCTTTATATTAAGTCATATTACAGTACGTAATATTCTGTACAGTAAAACTAATATGAAAGGTATTAGAGTGAGGACTGTAAGTCTGGACCCTTTGACGTCTAGGTGAGAAAACACAAGCCGGAGAAAATGAGTCTCCAATATTGCTGGATTACTTGCGCTGTGGAGAATGTATACAGAGCAGAGAGCAATCCTCTGTCTCTGTGTGTGTGTGTGTGTGTGTGTGTGTGTGTGTGTGTGTGTGTGTGTGTGTGTGTGTGTCTCCTTTCTTCAAAATGTGCACAGGAGAGTAAATTCACTCTCAAGAGGTTCAGCTATTGTTATGGCTGCTTTATTATTTTCCTTTTCCCTTATAAGCATGTTTATTCGCACTCCCGAGCCGCATCGTCCCTGTAGCTTTGCGAATACAATGATTGGTCCAATTAAAAAAAAAAAAAAACACGGCTGGAGAAAACGAGCTCATTTAGGGAGAAACAGTTTCGGCACAGACTGTCCAGACTCAATTTGGCGGTGAGAATATAATACCACATAAAGCGTAAAGTATACACGACAGGTTTAGCAATGGAGGCGCCCACATTTGAATAAACAATCAATGCTAGAACACACGCATGCAAAAGTGTAGAAAAGGATTACAAAAATGGGATTAAGGTATGAAAACAGGCCTGGCTTAAGGATGGAGGGAAATTTCACATTCAAACACAAGTGTGCCTTTGAATTCATTATTGGCATAAATCTGAAGATGTGACAGAAATGTGTCGCAGAGAGCAGGAAATTAAATTATGACGAGGGGAAATATATTACCATAAAACATGGCGTTTATAGAGCGCGCGCCATTTCTAGGGAAACAGCTCCACCTAGGGGAGCGAGGGCAAACTACGGGCAGACGGGGAACGCGCGCAGACTCGAAACACACCTTTGACGTCGTCTGCAGCCATGCGTAACAAAGACTCGGAGAAGTTGATCTCGACGTTTTTCTTCTCCAAGATCTTCACGATGATCTCCTGCGTGAGACCCGGGTTCTCCTTCTCCGCCTAAGATTTTATTTCGATCAGAAAAAGATGGACAGAACGGTTTCCATGGAACGCTTTTTAAGCACAGGGGAGGGGAAAAAAATAATAACTGTAGAAAATGTAAAACTAGAGTGGAGGATCATAACTGTATCCGGGTGTGCTTTTCTTACCTTTATGAAAGCGGCTCTTAGGGTTTGTGCTGCGGACAGATTCACTCTCTCCAACTGCGAAAGCAAATGAAAATACTCGGTAAACATATCCCTGGTTGTACTGTGAAGAGTGAAAGAATATATTTACATGCTGCCTAAAATCCTGAACGCAAACGGTCACGAGCCAAAAGATCTGTCGGGAATTTCTGAACGCAAACACAGCCGCTGGGTCTTCCGTGATGTGCAGAATAATTTGAGGACAATCCCGCGGTCCTGCCAACGTCTCTGCAAAGGTTTACGCTCATTAAAATGTATCTAGTAACAGTCAGCTCCTTCATCTGGGCTTGTTAAAATATTGACATTTCTCCACTTCATCTGAGGGAATTTATCATTCCTCTTCTTTTCTGCCGTTGTCAAGGTGACTTGAGCATAATCAGTCATGAGTTGAAGAAGATTAGCGCCAAATGGCCTTGGCTTACCAGGACTGGGAAAAAAAAAAAAAAAAGGAGGGTGAGATTAAAAGAATAATGAAGGGAAAAGGTTGGAAGGATGACCTGCAGGGTTGCGAGAAAAGAGCGCGGCTTGTAATGAGCTGTATAAATTATGAGCCGGTGTAATTGTGTATGCACAAAAGTGAGCGTGTATGTAAATGACTAAGCGAGTTGGCATGCAAGAATGAACATATGACCCCTGACAATCACACCCATACGTGCTTGTGGAACAGTCCAAAACCATGGCCGCTAAATATGGAGTTGGCTCGTGCTTTCCTCGTACGATCCCTTCCGCTCCTTTAAGGAGCCTTTCCGCTCATTTTTGGAGCGTAGCTGTGGGCATTTGTGAGCATTCGGCCGTGGAAGCATTAGCGAGGTCGGGCAGTGATGCCAGGTGGGCCGGCCTGGTGCGTATTTAGCGCTTCAGTTGAATGGGGTTGAGTTCAGGGCTCCGTGGAGGTCATCCGGGTTCTACAGCAACCTTGGTAAAGCGCGTCTTAATGGAGCTCGCTCTGTGTGCAGGGGCACGGTCATGCTGGAACTGGTTTGGGCGTCTCAGCTCCACGTATTAAAAAAAAAAAAAAAAAAAAAAAAAAACCTTACTGCTACAGCGTACAAAAGACATTCCAGCAAATTGTGCGCATTCAGCTTTGTTGTAAAGGCATAATGAAGGCTCCACAGACAATACGATCTGGCCAGCCTGTGTACATTAGTGTGTATAAAAATATGTATTCACGTCAATCAGAAAGCATGTAAACACACTGAGTGGGCACTTTATTCGACACACCTACTTTGAACATAAACTTACTGGTTATTGTGCAGGTACATAATCACATACACTTGCTAATATTACCTGGGTGAAGATTTTATAATTAAAAAAAGAATAATAAAAAAAAAAAAGATTATTAAAATACTTTGGACTACATGCCCACTTTCTTGTTCTCTCAGACAGTCCTTGTTTCTATGGCGATTTTATAGATTGGGTTAAAACGCCCGAGTGGCTAAACCCAAGTGGCAGCTGCTCTCATTTGCATAAGATTTTGCTTTTGCCGTCACACTGCGAGTCAATTTGCAGCTAGACATGTCATGTTAGCGTCACTGCTGTGCTGGGAATAATCCACTTAACAGAAATATGTGGGCAACAAATCAAATAACAGAAAATGCATGGGGGGGGGGGGGGAATAAAATGAAATAAATTAACGATGATCTATATTCCCTAAATGTAATCCATACCAACAAAACAGGCTTGTCTAATAAAATGGCCACTTAGTGCATAAATTAATATCTCTCCCATATCTCCCAGAGCTCCCTTTGTACCTCGTTGAACACGGGATACATCACGGCGTAGAGTGACATGGAAACCATTGGGGCCGTCTCTGCTTCGTTCTTAATCTCTTCCATTGTCATCGTTGTCGTGGCAATGTGAGGATGGGCGGGGGTTCATTCACTCCTGAGCGCGCTCAGTTCAAGCCCAAACCACGTCTGCAAACTGACAGAAAGGAGGGGAGGAAAAAAAAAAAAAAAAAGGGTCATTGTTAGTGCTTTCGGACTAATGTTATTTTTAATAACTGCATGAAGGAGAGAGGAAAATGCGTATTTAATAGGATGTAATCATGCATCATTTTTCAGCTGCATTTAAACATCTCTCCCGTCGGTGACGGTGCACATGTTTGTGTGTCAGACGCTACAGAGGAATAATTCACTCGCACACAGACAAAAACACACACACACAAAAACCTTTACTAAATGTCAGCTCGGTGAAACTGGACAGACTGGAAAAAGCCCAAATGACATTTTTCCAATCTTCAGCTGTCCAGTTTCGGTGACTCTCTGCCCTTTTTAGCCTCGTATTCCTTTTCTCGTCTGACAGGACTGTAACCTGATGTGCTCGTCTCTTATTGTCGGCTTTTCAAATCGAGATTTGCTACGCTGCGCTTTCGGAGATGCTTTTCCGCTCACCACGTTGTAATGAACGGTTAGTTCGGTTACTGTAGCCTTCCTGTTTCCGATTCTCCTCCTCAACAATGTCTTCGTTTTTTTTTCGCACTGTTCTATCTAAAGTCTACAGAGACACATGATTGATTGACCGATTAGATCATTACATGAATAAGCAGGTGTACAAGCGTTCTTAATAGCCTGGTTGGTGAGTTTATATTTCCTGAAACAAGTAATGAAGACGGAAAATGAATGCTTCATGCTTCAGTGGTCAGCCTGAAGGAAAATAATTGTTGAGACGTGACATAAATGAACAAATTCGTCATACTGGATTTGTGTCCACCATAGCGTAATTACTTTTAAATGAGTTGTACTGCTTGTTATTGGGAATGGATTATCTCTTGAGGCGGCTTAAATGGCGTCGTATCTACATAGAGTTAGGGGTTGGAATCTTGCCGCCGGGCCCTCTGCACTTGGAGCTTGCATGTTCTCCCCGTAGGCTTAATAGCGTGTCGAAATCGCCTGCAGCGTATACATCTGTGTGAACGCCTGCAGTTCGCAGGAGTCCTCAGCGATGTAACTTCCCCTTACAGCAGTGCCCGATGCCGTGAACTAATGGGTCATTACAGCAACCATCTTGAATAAGTATATAGATTACATCTTGACCGCGCGCAAGACTCGCCGACTATGCAGGACATAACAAATGACCAAACGGTGTTTTCGGTCGCGTAGCATTACCGTATCAAATGATTAACTCGATATTTGAATGCCTGTCCACATCCCTACTGAACGGTTTCGTGATTTATCACACCAAAGTAGACTTTCCTGAGAGTATCAGGGGTATTGTAGATAGTTTTATAGTGAAGTAACAAACATCTGTTTGGACAGTAAAACGGATGCCATTATCATTTGTGTAATGTTCCCCCTTTCACAACACTTTAGTAAAATTAATAAAGATTTAAAACTGTTTTCCTTAGAAGGATAATACATCATGGTAATGTCTTTACAATATATTTTCGCCACATTGACCACAACATCAGCATCATCAGCATCAGCATCGTATCAGCATCATCTTCTTGTTGGTTTTTTTTTTCCAATTAACAAGCATTAAAGATCTAGCACAGCTCGAATATAAACCAATTCAGCTGCCTGCCGTCCAAAGTGAACGTGCTAATGCGGGAGGACCGAAGGCAAGGACGAGGCTCCAAAAATTAAAAACGGGGACATTATTACGCCACTAAATTATATCTGCTCGTCTGCAAGAAGCCATTTCATTAAGCGCCGGGCTGTTTCACATGGTCAAAAATCCTTTATTACTTTGTTTAAATTAAGTGGCCTGTTGCAAACTGTTAAATCTCATTTTATGTCCTCTCAGGATTTCATAACTCACGTTAATTATAAATGAAGAGTGAGGACTCGGTTGGCTGGAAGCCCCGGCGCCATAAACACACAAGAGGCAATGGAATGAGACGTCTCAGACGGACGGGCGCAGCCTCCCCGAAAGACAGCCTTTCCTTATTTACATACTTCATTAGACTACAAAATAGTGACAGAAATGGACACAAATATTCCAGGACCGAAGGTGTAAAGGTGTTGAAGATGTGTAGACTAATTTTTGATTGATGTTGCTGCATTTAGTGCAGTCAAATCGCCTGCGCCAGTTAATAAATCAGCATCTAGGTGCTTGTTTCATGTCCTCTCATGGCTTGTCCGTGGCTTAACCTGCATATATTATACAGGGAATTTCGTCCTCAGCCTGTTTGTTATCAATGCAGGCAGTCAGGAGAGACAGAATTTAACCGCAAACAGGAATAAAAGGGCTTCAACCACTCATCGGGAGTTTAAATCCTGACATGCGAAATTGCCAGTGTTCTCCGAGTGAGAATGATGGCACACACTCTCTCCTGTCAATCACAGTGACACTAGGCAATCATGGAGCTCATGGATGCGCAGCAAGAAAAACAGCAGCTCAAGTGATATAAAAATAATACTTAACTGCAGAAATAAGTTAATTTATATGCAATTATATCAATCTTTACAAACTGAAATTAATCTGCAGAATATAGTCAGAGATGATTAGTGATACCAGTTTAGCATTATTACTAGGGCTGTGAATTATAGGTAGACTCAATCCAATTTTATGTCGGCATTAGGGTTTTTTTTTTTTTTTTTTTTTATTCGATTCATTAGCTATAATGAATTACTGCCTGATTTGTCTCAAGCAGCTATATTTCTTACAGGTTTTTTTAAGCAATAAAAATCGCTGAAAGTATCTAATAACCATTTAAATGCTGTGTTAATTGTGATTGTTTAAATGTCATGCTTCTGTGCTACACTCCAGCCCAGTAGGTGGCAGAAATGCAGCAGATGTTTAAAAAAAAAAAAAAGAAAAAAAAAAGGGGTGACACTCTCGCAAAACAAGATTGACAGCATTTTCTATTCTTAAAAAAAAAAAAAAAAAAAAAAGCGGTTGCGTGTTTTAAGGATTTGTCAGTTTCAGACAATTTAACATTCAAAAGTTTACCCGCGTAATTAAAACAATGTGAATGAAAAACTGGCCTTTTAATTTAAATAATTCCATTCAATTTTATTTGTATTAGCGTATGAGTGTTTAACAACTGACCTGTTGCAAAGCAGCTTCACAGAAATAAAAATGATGGATATGAATTTTAAAATGGTTATCCCTAATGAGATGTTGGCGACAAGGAAAACCTCGCTAACGTGACCACGTGAGGAATTACCTTGGGAGAACCCATCCTCAATTGGGTGAGACCAGATATCATGACCATAAACAAAAAAAAAAATGAATTTATTAATTCATTTGCATAATCTATGATGCTCAGAAACTTCAACACAGTTGGTTTTATGTGCTCTCTGACATTCTATGATGCTGTTATCTAAAAGTAATGGTCCTCATTCTTAAGTCTAGAAAAGCTGCAGGGTAGAACTAACTCGGATACAGACCCAATTTGAAAGGAGGGATGGATGAAGAGATATTTTATTTTAAAATATTATGTTAAACAGGCCAACTTTCTGGATTGAGTACATGATGATGCTTGTAACAGCGATGTAACAGATTCGAGTTGATCCGTACAGACCGCTCCCTATAGTTTGGAACACATGCAGATTTTAACCATCGTAGTGCAAAATAAAGGTTTACTGTTGTTTATATTTGGGCCTCATTCCTGATCTTTTTTTGCATACATATAAATTATATTTTCCTCACGCTCGAGCGCTCCTCCGCGCTCTGTGCATGCCAGGGTTGCAAGATCTCACTGACCCCATCCTGTCTAGAAAGGGCTGAAACCCCGTCCACTCCGAGAAAAACATGCCAACTGATATTATTTAAAACTTGCACTGCAACTCAATTATATATGCACATACTTTGTTTTACTAAAGTTAGCCGAACTCTTTATTACCCACTGAAGACATTTTACTAGGTTGAGACGATCAAATGTAGTCAAATTATTAGTTTTCGCTGTAAAATAGTGATTAAAAACTTGTTTATAGTTCACAAAATAGTAATTAAAAAGTTTGTATACATTATCAATTAAAGATAGGTTAAATAATAAAGTTATATTTAACATTTAAACAATTGTACATATAGATGTTTTCGTTCCATTTAAGACACGGACAAAAGTTCCCCGATTTAAAAAAAAAAAAAAAAAAGATCCTGGGTTCACCTTTTTTTTGTCGAAAAGTGGTCCAATTTGTTACTCAAACGTGTGAACATTCCAAACTGTGACTTTTGTGAGTTTGTACAATAGTAAGCTATACCTAGGTACTGATTTGATTTATATTGCAATTAAGTATCTCTTTTTTTCTATTTTGTTAAAATTTTAAGACCTTGAACCTTCCAAAAAGAAAAAGTACAGTAAGATAACTCTTATAAAATTTTATTTAACAGATTAAAAACTGTTAAACACAACATAATTATTGTACATAATTAAACATAATTAAATGTAGCCTATTCCTTATATCATTAGTTTTCTCACTTAAATAACAAAAGCAGCATTTAAACAAGACCAAATAGCTTAAAATACGAGAGTTTAACATTTTACTTCAAATTAAATTGAACAAAAAGCTAAAATTTTACTGAGCAGCATGTATCGATCATTCACCATAATTATTTCTGATGCAGATCATGAATCGGCAGACAAAGGTAATGAATGAATCTGGATACATAACTTAATATTTTTTTCCCCCTTCTCTATTAAACATACCCCAAAAGTTGTAATAAAACTACCCAAAAACAACAACAGTGAAAGTATTAGCATGGCTAGGGGTGGGCGATATAACCAAAATCTTCTATCACGGTAGAAGCAATTTTCTACCTCGATAACGATATAGCAATTTGTATCTGAAAATGCATAAATAAAAATTCAAACACAAAGAAACTGATTTACATAATGTATTTTATTTAAACTGTGAATTGCTGAGGTTTGCCGCATTTTTTTACTTTGGCCATATTCGTTTGGATGCTTGGATTTCAGATAGAAAAGGTTTGACGTGTTTCCACCACTTGTTAAAACAGTGCACTTGCGTACCTTGCAAATCACGTTCGTCTCA
>JAQQZT010000038.1:21692081-21702877 GCA_030068275.1 Clarias platycephalus | reverse complement strand
TTGATAAAAACAAATGCAACAGTGAAGTACTGTAGTTGGCCGAATGTCCAAAAAGTACAGATGCTATTAATTTATTAGTTGATTTTATTTATTATTGTAAACATTCTATTTATTCTCAGCGAGAGTTGACAGTTCAGTGTTATTTTATTTTAAAAAAAATTTTTTTACTTAAAAAATAGTGATTAACATTTTAGCAAGAATATCCAGTATATACATATACAGACCTGCCTTACTAGACGGTACCTGCGGCTCCACCGCCCACGTGCGGATTGAGACGCCTGCGTGCTACCATTACCTGCAAATGGAGTTTAAGGTCAACTCGCTGCTGCTCCTCACGCTGCTCCAATGTTCCGGCAGCACTTGCAGCACTTAGTACTTTACGCCTGTCGTATGCGCTATTGCCGTCGACGCTCTCTGCAGTCTGATCCGGGGGTCGGTAGCCCTGAGCTCGGCCTGACATACCTGTTTTCGCCGTAGACCGCGCTGTCTACTGTTACAGTCAGTGAGGAACGCCTGTGACATGCTCACATTATCGACTTTTAAGTCATATTCTGAACATGTCATAGGCGTTCCAAACACCGCCCGCCAACATTAATGTAGGATCGGGGTTTAACTGGGTGCCAATCCATTGCAGGGCACACATGCACACACCACACACTCATTCAGACACTACATTTTGGAAATGCCAATTAACCTAATCTGGACTGTGGGAGAAAACCGGAGTACCCGGAGGAAACTCGCCAAACATGGGGAGAACATGCAAACTCATCACACCCAGAACTGAGTAAAACTAAGTAAAACTAGGCTGCTTTCAGGCCTTACTTTCACACTGCAGTCCCTCTATCCCCAAACCCCATGTCACTTACTCCCTCTTCCTCTCCCTCGCTCTGTCTGAGCTGATCTCAGTGTTTCTTAAGCAGAAGAAACGCAAACCTGTCATTTCAAATGGCCGCACTAAGAGAGGACAGAACATCCTTTACAAATCTTATTTACAGAAGCATGAAACAAGATTATCTGGTAACGGCACGTTCACGCCTGTGTCCGCGCAAATCATCTCCCTCTCTGATTCCATGATGACGTTATCCAATCCAATATATCCAATACCAGAAATATAACATGGTTATATAACACAACGTTCCCTGTTCCCTTGGCATGAAGGAAATAAATGATTTTATTGTAATAAAAAAAAAAAAACTTGGAAGAAACACTAGCAGCGACTTGTATTAGCCAGTGCACAATAGACAAATGCAGTATGGGTAAATAAATGAAAAAGATGAGGGGGAATGGAAGGAGTGGTGAAAAGAAGAAGGAAAAACAATAAAGGGAATAGAGAAATAGAGTGGAGTGGAGTAAGGGCAATAGCAAACACTGACAACAGTGATGGTGAGAGAGGTGTAAAAGAGGCAGGAGAAAAAATAATAATAAGTGAAACGAGATTAGGAAAAGGTAGGAAAATTAGAAGGAGTTTACGAAACTGAGAAGTGAATAGAAAAAAAACTGTATGATGCTTTTCATTTCATAATTGCTAAGTTTTTTCCTAGCATTGCACATTCCAATGTGTTTTATTTCTCTCGTAACACTGCAATATGCAAACATTACAAATTTCTATGTAACGAATAATTGTAGCATTCAAACATCTGTAAAGCAAGTTATTTCCTGGTATCACTTACATTACTTTAAAAAAAAAAAAGTGCGGTTTAGTGTTTACCATGTTACCATGAGGCCTCAACAACTATTTATAGCATACATATAACAAAAAGGCCATTTATAATCAACATATTAATACATGTACTGTACGTGATTTGCCTTGGAGCCAACCTCCAGTTATAAAATTAAAATTATCAATTCTGACCAATCAGAAACAGCACGTTGGTAATATAGTATTATATTAGACCGATATAATATCCGAAATAATATTAAAGGCATGATAATTAGAGCTGTAGGTCATTTGTTGGTCGATTCATTTTTGGTCAAATCAATGACTTACTGTTCAATTCAAAATTGATTCACATTTATAATTATTCAAGTAAAGTTTAGAACGTTACATGGTCTAGAATTAATGAATTGATTGAATATACTCCAACTTTTGCAGAAAAAAACTATTTCCACTTTGTGCATAGTATTTCCACAATGGACCTTTCTTACATGTATGTAGAGCTGTATGTTGTTGTTGTTGTTAGTCTATTGGCTGCCCCTGTTGATGGGTCGCCACAGCGGACCGACTGATCCGCAGAACAACTTTGCGCAGGTTTTACGCCGGATGCCCCTCCCATTTTATCCGAGCTTGGGACCAGCACAGGATCCAGTTACTGGGGTTTGGGCATTGGATGGGAAACGAGCCCGGGCCTTCAGCATGGTAGGCGAGAGACCTACCACTGAGCCACCAATGCCCCTTGTGTAGCGCTGTATGATTGAAGACATTTTGCAGTTGAATCAATTTTTATTGGTCCTTAAATTAAATCAATAGGCCAGTTTTGTCCGACTCAGAATTGATTCACACATTTAATGTTTTTTATTGCATGACTGGCGACATGTTGGCTTAGTGGTTAGCACTGTTGCTTTGCACCTCCAGGGTCAAGGGTTCGATTCCCACCTTGGGTCTGATTGCATGGAGTTTGCATGTTCTCCCCATGCTTGGTGGGTTTCCTCCAGGTACTCTGGTTTCCACCTATAGTCCAAAGACATGCAGATTAGGTTAATTGGCCATTGTGTGTGTGTGTGTGTGTGTGTGTGTGTGTGTGTGTGTTCCCTGCGACGGATTCGCACCCTGTCCAGGGTGCACCCCGCCTTGGGCCCAAGTTCTCTTGGGATAAGATTCAGGCCCTTGCAACCCTGTACAAGATAAGTGGTTAACTTATTCTTAGTGATCATGGTTTGTTGTACCAACATAAAAAGAGTTTGTTCAACAGCACTTATGGGATTGACCAACAACACACAATACAATGGGACAGCCCAAGGAGCTCCATGCAGATCTGAGAATCTGGATGGCAGATCTACAAAATTTAGCAGTCAGTGCCTCTTGCAGCCATTTCTAAGCTATTTCATCTGCCAAGGTCTGGAAGAAGACACAAACTGTCAGCTTAGAGGAAATTGGTTTGGTATGGACTGGAAGGCTGCTGTCCAAGTTCTTGGATGTTTTTAGCTGTGTTCGAGGACGCATAACCTGCAACTGTGACCAAGCAGTGTTTCGCTCCAGAATTCATTGACAGTCTTGATACATCATTGCTCAATGCAGAGATTCAAGACGCCTGTGCCAGATGCCGCAGTGCAGCCCCAGGACTGTTCGCCCCCTCCATGGTTCATGGTAGCGTTCTTTTCTTTGAAAGCTCAATTTGCGCCTGTGAACGTACAGCTGATGTGACTTTCCAAAAAGCCCCCCCATTTTGTTTCATCTCTCCAGAGGACATTCTCCAAGAAGCACAGTGCCTTGTCAATATGCATTTTGTCAAGTTCCAGTCTATTGCTTTCAGTAGTGGAGTCCTCCTGGTTCGTCTTCCATTAAGTCCAGCTCATACTGTACATTGACGGAAAGTGCAGTCTGACACTGATGTACTTTGATCTTGGAGTTCACCTTGAATCTTTTTGAAAGTTGCCCTTGGCTCTTTGGTTAACCATTGGTATTATCATTCTCTTCAATTCAACATCGATTTTCCTCTTGTGGCCACATCCAAGGAGGTTGGCTACAGTCTCAGAAACCCAGAACGTCTTAATAATATTTGCAGCTGTAGTCAGAGGAATATTAAACTGCTTGGGGATGGTCTTATAGCCTTTACATTTAACTTGCTTGTCAATCATTTTCTTTCTGATCTCCCGAGACAACTCTGTCCTTTGCTTTCTCTGGTCCATGTTCAGTGGTGGTACACACCATGATTGCGAACAGCAGAATGACTACTTTTCAGCATTTAAATAGGCTGATTGACTGATTAAGGGCACAAAATTAAAGACGCATGTGATCCTTATTACTGGAGGTAGGTTAACAATCTTTTTTAAGGGTATCAACTAATTTGTCCATGCCAGTTTAATTCGAATTTTTGTTTGTTTTATTCTGATAAATCACAATTCAAAAGCAATATCAGATTTTCATGAGTCTGTTCCAACTTGTGCACTAGATCTTGGGCGTTTTTATTAAAGATGCATGGTCTACAATCTTTCTGCCCCAGTTCAAAAAAACGCGTTTACTTCAGCTGTGTTTTTAGAGACATGGTCGAGGTCACATGCCATCATTAATGCATCTTTATAAGGAAAAAATTTTAATGCAATGATTCAAACAGATTTTCCTTTATGAGAACACACACTGCAATACCAAAAGCATATGATCAATGCAGTCTCGTCTCCTAGCTTGATTTTATCAGTGCTGAATTTGGACAGCTGCCAGATGAATAAATCAATAACCATGCTTTCGAAGGGCACCTCTGACATGGATGGTAAAAAAAAAAAAAAAGGGACCTGACAGCAGTTTCTATGGTGATATGGAGTAGGTCTGAAATCTGTCAGAGATATATATATATACATCAACAGTTTGTTCCCAGTGTGTGCCCCCAGCATTGTGACACACTCATGTGCTGGAAATTGCAAGGTTATCTGGTTATAAAGCACATAAGCATCACTCACTTATGGTTAGTTCAAATACTCTTCATTCATGTTTCCATATAAAAGGAATAATCCTTCATTACTGTACAACACCCCAGTGACAAACAAATCGGAACCAAATGACTGGTCTTCAAAATGTGTTGGAGGGCCAACTGAAAATTCTACTTTTTAATTACTTTTTTTCGTCAGATTTTGTCAATGCAACAATTCGCATGAAATACTGTGGAGATGATTCATGAGGTTAAAAATACCAGGTCGTGGGTGTCATAATGCGAGATGACTAGGATGTAATTGTGCCCTCAAGCCAAACAAGGCAGCAGCCCAATTAAATCCATATCCATGTACTTAAAGGTCATCTCTATGACAGATGTCCTCTGTGGGTGGCAAAGGGGGAGACGGAGGGGATTTCAGAGGTTATATCCACTCGTAGTTAGGCCACATTTGGCAAACATTGTGGACTTTGGATAGGGAATGAAGCTGACCATTAATTGAGGTCTCTAATAAATCCTGAGCTTATTGTGAGTTTTGGCATTATTTCAGTTCAGAGCTTCTCTCTGTCTATTATTTTTCCGTATAAAAGCAAAATAGATAGTGCACAGTCTTGATTCGTTACTCTTACAAGAAATCTTTGGTTTGTAACGATCCTTTATATATATAAATCTAATAGCTTCCATATTTTTTCTTCAACAAGATAACACAGGTCTCAGAGGTCCTTTAAATTAAGGACATGAAGTATAGTTATGCCAGACAATAAGATAAATGCATGCTGTGCTTTTGTACAAATGTGTAGACCAATGCATTTGTATTCTTTAACCATAATAATGTCCTTGAAAGAGATGAACAGATGTAGACCTGCTAGCTACTGTATTGCTGTTGGACATTGAGGAACTGCCTGGATAAGAGCTAAGCTTGAAAGGGACCATTTTAAAACTGCTACCTGTGGTACTAAAAGATTTATAGCCCCTTTCTGCACTGTTTATTTTCCAGTGGAACACAACACTTATGTGTAGGAGGTAATGTATTGTGTAACATAGACGTCTTAGCACGGAGGAAGTATTGGTGAAAACAAGTGAAATTCCAGTACTCCGCTCCTCTGTTTTAGAGAAGGTATTTGCTTGTCACCAGTTCTTTCTCTATATTTGGGTGTGATTCCTAATGGTACAAAGTGGGTAACCACTACTTACTGAACCATGCTTAAACTTTCAGACTTATCAAGTAATCTGTGATGGAATCTGGCGAGAAAAGTAGTTCATACCAATTTCACTAACAGTTTCCTCTCCGTATTTCTGTATTTCTCTCCGTAATGTTTCATATGCACGGTGTATTTTTCATGTCACCGTGTGGGTCAGTTCACCCATTGGTGCCATGATTCAAGTTTGTGTGCATGGCAGGGGTCTGGAATAGGAAGGTCCGCCTCTCAGTTGTACGAAATGCGGAGTAAGGTAGCTAAGTGGGCATCACCTCTGGTCTCCCTACTAGCAGCCCGACTGTATGATTTTATCTTTTACAAGCTTTGATTATGGTACAGAAAGTGTTGGCCAATTCATGTGTGACAATGATTCCTCATGCCCCCAGAAACACTCTTTCACAATTTGGAAATGGAATATGCCTGTGCCATCTGGGAAGATTCCATTCCGTACATGCAGACATTATTCATAACTGATAACTACCGTATAAATGTAATCAAAGTGAAGCAGGGAGTATATATTGCAATGTACATAACAGTAGAGTCCAGGGCTCAGTAGGGTATTGTCACATAGTGATGCTGAGTCTAAATCTGACCAACTGAAGCAACCCTAGATCAAAACCCTGCTTCCAGAGGCTAATACAGTACCAGTATACAGTACATGAAGGTTGCATCACTTCATGATTTTCCCTTCAAAAATGGCATCAGCTTTGTCAGAGCTGGAGAACAACAAGTTCCCTTAGTAAGAACATATGCCGGGATGTTGATCTCTGCAAAAGAATGGCACCTATGGCTAGATCTGGAGAAGTAGTTCATGTTCTTGTTCTCTCAATATTGAGATCATTCACCACCTCACTATGGTCTGAATCCATTAGGCAAGTCATCCTTGGAGTTTCCAGGGAAGATCGCTTCGATAAGGCCTTTGAAATGAAACTTGCCAAGTACGAGGGGCTGGTCAGTGTTTGCTAGCAAGTTAGTTAGAGGGCAAGGTGCTAAGCACTCAAAGTCACTTTCAGGGTCTTCACGGAAAGTTCTTCCTGGACATTCTTCGTTCTGCATCTCAGAGAGATTGTGTCCACAGTTTGAAATTTTATTTAAGTGGGTCGAGCATCCAGATTGACCTACATCTTTGGGAATCTAATCTGAAACTGATTTCAAACCAACTCTGGATTGGGTTCAGATTGGATTTGCAAAAATCTGATTCAATGTGTTGTTTTTTGTTGTTGTTGTTGTTGTTGTTGTTGTTTTGCCAAAAATGTGATTTGCGCTGGCAGTATAAATGAACAAGACCTCAGAACAAGATCTCTTGGCCAGGCAGGCGATGGTGCTTTCTCAATAAAACTTACGAGTCAAATATTCTCAGCTGGAATTTTGGTTTAGATTGGGTATTCACTGATGTCAAACTGTCAGGGTTCCTGTACCTGAAACACTTAGTTCAGCAGGCATGCATGAACCTCTTGGAAAACAATGATAATTAATTATGTCCAATGCCTTGGCACTGAATTGATATTATTGATGCTTTGTCTGGGTCCAACACCTTCTGCATTGACTTGCTGTTTGCATAGCAGATTTGAATCTTTGTTTAGAGCTAATCTTCCCAAGCTCCTTAGTCTAAACGGATTGTTTGTAGTAAATGCCAGGCAATACAGAAGTTCTACAATGAGGCAAGAGACCTTTCTAGACAAATAAACAAGTAAGCAGCAGATATAAGACATGTTGTATCTGAAATCAGGGGTCATGGGGTCCAGGAGTGGAGTCCATAGAGCATGCCTCATATTAACATGTCACATAGTAACTGCAGTTATTCTTGAAGCTGTTGGAAGTTGGAAGGAAGTTGTTGTGGGCTTGAAAGAGTGATCAACTTCATGTTATCCTGTCTGAATTACATTGTGGACCAGTCAAAATGTGTCGTGTCCATGATCAATCCAGAAGGCGAAACAGCGTATTTACCACCACTAATACTAAGGAGGTTCTACATCATCTTAACTATCTTGTAACTGGCACTATAAAGAGCAACATCACTGGGAATATTATCCTACAGTAACTGTAGTGCTTCAGAGGTTTTTCTTTTTTTTTTTTTTTCCCCAAAGGGAAGATTTTGTAAGTCGTTCTGGCTAAGAGCATCTGCGAAATGCCTAAATGTAAATGTTTTGCGGTCTGCTGAACAGATCACTAGGCCAGTGCTGCCTAGCCTGCAGTACATCTAAACCAGGAAGTGCAGACAAGATCCCAGCAGGAACATCTAATCCTCGAAAATCGATGGATAACTTGTCATCAACTTACGGAAGACACAGATCGGTCCAGCAGAACTGCACACACAACTATAGACGAACACTTGTATTTCCAGAAGTTGAGTGCACTTTGGGTACAGCTGCCTTTGCCCAGCACAGGAAGATTGCTAATCCGCAGTGTGTTCAAGGAACATTCTGACATGAAACTCCAGGAAAATTCTGATCAATGCCATGTGCAGGTGAAGTTTTTGGTCAGGATTTTTTATGGCACAACCATAACACCATTCATGTGGATGTTCTACCCCATGGTGTCCGAACCAACAGTGAACACTGCTGTTGGGTTCTATGAAATGGCCATAATGGGAAAATCAAGAAAAACAGCCTAGTTTAATCACCAAATGCGTTCTGTTTTTTTGCAGATCGATGCACGACCTTCTAGTGGCTGCAGTAACACTTGCACATTATGGAATTCAGCTGGGAGTTCTTGCCACATCTCACATGCTGTGCTGTAGGCTAATGATGATGGTAATAATGATGATGGAATTATTTGTCACATATACTGTACAAGTACTCAACAGTGGCAACTTGGCGGTGCTGGGCCTCGAACCCCGACCTTTCAATCAGTAACATACTGTACTAACCTACAGCATTAACTGATTGAGCCACCACTGCCACGGATAATAGTGCCACCACTATAAGTGATGTTTGGGCCATTAAAGGAGTTTCTGGGAGGTACTGCAAAAAAACTTTCTACCTAGATTGTATCCAAGCACTAATAAAAAGCTGAGGTAAGTGCTTTAGTATATCAGGGGATTATGTAGAGAACTAAACATAGGTTTTAAATCTCATAAATGTATTCTTTTGTGCTGGATAATCAAAAATCTCGAACGACCCCTAATAATAACTGCATATACTACATAAAGCAGTTTGGTCATTATTTCTTTCCCAAGAAAGTGACCTGTGTAACATTTAGAAACGAGGTGGGAAAAATACTCGTCCTACTTCTACAGTCATCAGAGGGTAATTACTGTAAAAGTGAGGATTTCCTCAAGAAATGCACAAGATCAGTTCATTATCAAGAAGTGTGACTACCTCAATAGTCCACCAGTTTGTTGTTCTAAAGTATTCAGTCTCAACCATGACCTCAGAGAAGCGAATATCTGTGGCATATTGTTCTGAAACAATATTCCTTTGGACTAATAAGACCAGGGTGGAGATGTTTGGGCAAACACATTGGCACAACCATTGGGCACCAGGACCTGAGAAACTTGCAGTTCTTGTGACTGCAATGAACTTCACATTATACTGGGATACTTTGCACAGTCATGCACACTTTCTTAATAATTAATTGTTGTTTGAAAGCAATTTTGAGTCTGAATTACAGTCATACATCCCTAGAAAACCTTGTTGCAGTATCTTGGCATTGGTGCACTCATGCACAATGAGCTATTCAGGATGCGACATCTGCAACCAGTGTTATTTCAGGCTCTTCAAGCGAAGATAACATTTATATACTTGTTCAAAATCTTATTTTTGCTTTTTGCTCTTCAGCTGTCCAAGTTCAGCTTGGTGTTTTATCATTATGTAGGTCCAGTATCAGTAAAGGGAGTTATGTCGGTTGTGGTTGGAATGTGAAAATCCTTGAATGGCTGTAGCCAGGCCATTTAAAATCGGAGCACAGTATGTTTCAGCTGAATAGGCTCGTTCTAGCAGGGTTACCTAACCGAATAGTTGACCGCCGCAGCTTGGTATGGCATTGAGAACAATGAGGTGGTGACTTCGCTACTGAGAGACTGTGTGTACGTGGGTGCACATGTCTGTGCATGTGCTATTTTTTGAAGTGTTTCTTCACTCCAGATGGAGATGTGGGGGAGGTGGTTGGTCATGTAGGTGTACAGTTAGAGCTTGACAGCGTGCCTTTACTCTCTAGTGTTAAAAATAACAGTTTGAAAAATTTGAAGACACTTAGGAGAATGGTGACGGTAAACTACCCGAGGGAAATCGCAAGGGTGTAATGCAAAGCTTGGCGTTTTTGACAGGGAGGGGAAAAAGTAGAAACCGTAAGCCGTAGCATTTGTAGCCACCCTTCATATAGCGGTAAGAGAGATGCTTCTTTTATTTGACTTTTTTTGCTTTCTCAGCTAAAGTGGAAGTCAGACCAAACACAAATCCAACTCACTTGAATGAGAAGTGATGTGCGATCTTATTGGTTTGTGACGGTGGTTATATTCTCTCTGATTACATGATCATTAATGTAATCTAATGTTAATAAGATGAAAAAGCACTGCTTATCATCTTCTCCTGAAAATGACCATTCTATATTAGAATTAACTATATTAGTCATAGAGAAGAACAAGAAATCATGGAAGTGATGCTTTGGCCCCACTTAGAGCCCTGATCTCAACATCAAGTCTGTCTGAGATCACATGAAGAGACTAAAGGACTTGATGGAGCCTAAATCCAGAGAGAATCTGTGGTTAGTTCTCCTAGATGTTTGGAACAACCTACTTGCATTTCTGGTTTTGAAGTCAAGGAGTGGTCACACCAAATCCAAATGTTTGATTTGGATTTCTCTTCTGTTCATTTACTTTCCATTTCGATAATTGATGAAGTAAACTATTAAGACTTCTGTTTTGTAACCATTCTTACTTCCCCCACACCTGCCTGGATTTAATAACTATAGTTATTTCACTCACTCGCTCATCGTCTATAGCCAGGAGCCTATCCCAGGAGGCTTAGGGCACGAGGCAGGGTACACCCTGGACAGGGTGCCAATCCATCGCAGGGCA
>JAQQZT010000038.1:21640683-21678648 GCA_030068275.1 Clarias platycephalus | reverse complement strand
GCGATTAATTTCGATTAATTAATTACAAAGCCTCTAATTAATTAGATTAATTTTTTTAATCGAGTCCCGGCCCTAATTATTATGTAATATGTAATATATGTTATATATTTAGTTTGCAAAAAAGGTATGTCTAATGTAATGTAAACTCGATAAAGCAACTATTTAAAGAGTTGGGAATCTACTTTGCACTGAGATAACCTGGAGGCTATAGACTACTTCGTAGCAGAATTATAAAGAATCCATTTAAGACTGTTTTTTGATTGACATTTCATCTCATTTTTCAAACAACTATACCTTCAATGTTAAATCTTTGTCTTTTCTTGTAGGATTCGTCCTTTTCATGGGCCGAGTCATGAACCCAGAGGTCGTCGATCCCTTTGATCCTGACTTAGATTCTGTTTAATGCACCGGTGATAAAAAGTAACAAGGCCCAAAGAGCGCCAATGCCATTTTATTTTCTCTCCATGGTTTTCGACAGGGAGAACCCTGCAAACACCAGTTATACTCTACATCATATGTGATTGTATTTTGATACTCTCAGCTTTAACCACAAGAGCAGATGTTGTAAATATATCTGACATAACGGTCTCCGTGACCATGACGGTAAAGGCAGCACATGCGTTTATACATATTTATTGAGCTATTTAACTGCATTCCTATTTTTTTTCACCAGCATCGGAGTATGCACTCTTCATTATTGTAAATTTGCTACCGTGTTTACAAAGTAGATATTTATTGACTATCGTTGTGCAGCCGTCTCTTACTTCTTTCTCCCTCTTGCCTCTTTCCGCCTCGCTCTCCTCAATCTTCAATGTGGCTGAAGTACTGCTGAAATATTGACATGCCTTATAAATGAGTTTTCAATTTCATGAATGTACAGTTAAGGAAGCAGGGTTACCATGGCGACGCAGCGTGCAGACCACCTGTCTGGTGTACAGGGATTTGAATAAGAGACACACCAGCTGTATTCTTAATTTCAGAAATAAATATGAATGTGGAAAAGCTGTCTCATGCACCATCTGTACTGCAGATAATGTATATTTCTTTTAGGGAATGAAAGCTGGACGGTCATGATGTAGCTGTGTTGTGGATGGGTACGATGATTAATAACCATCTTGTTTATTTGTTGTGACAAAATCAGCTAGGCATGTCGGGACATTTTTTTTTTATACAGTGGCTGGTGAAAACATTCTATCATTGGCTTACACCATAGATTCAGGATTCTTTTACTGATAGTGATTGAGTTGTACAGTATGCAATAGGGATCTGAATCACCAGGGACCACCCGATATGATATTATCACGATACCAATTAAAGTTACATTGCAATTCTACAAGTGGCATGATTTTATAAACATCCAGATCCAATTTTATTTTCTTCATTTTGTTAAAATTCTAAATAAACATCTAATAATTTACTCATACCACACATGGTGCTATGCTGCCTGCCAATGGGGGGATAGTTTAGAAGGCCCTCATCTGTAGGATTATAGCAGTACAGCAACATGCTACCACTTCAAAGGCAAAGGTATATAAATAAAATAATTAATTAATACAAATGTTAGAGTCAGTGTGGCGATACATGACTTGTCACAATAAATAATTGAGAAACATCGTAAATGTAGAAGAAGAGTATGTGTGTATAAATGTTGCAATAATGCAGACAGACTGAAACCTGTATCAGTACTGTATAACATTACTATATAACCATTACTGTGTTTTCCATACGTAAATGACATCAGAATTAGAGTCTGATAAAACTTTGACAACATTTACATAGTCCTCTTGAAGAGACCCTACACAGATCTGATTTATGTAAGGGTTGTTTTTTTTTTTTTTAGATGCAGTCGTAGATTGGATACATATTTGATATGTATTTATGCTACCTGAATGAGAATGGTCATATCGGGAATTTATGGGGCTTTATTGCCTCTGAGCATGCATGGGGCGCTTGCTGATGTCCGTCAGCACCAGCATCACAGCCATTTTATAGCAGTGCTAGCAAGTAAGGCGTCCGATCTTACAAAAACATCAGAATTGAGCAATATGGCTTGGAATATGAACGTAGCCATAGTCGGATAAAATTTTTGCAGATGCAGGCCATATACTTAGTAAACATGGTAACTAAGTGTATAGCTGGCTAATTACTAGGGCTAATGATTTAGCTAATTAGAAGGCTGCTCCTTCCAGGCCTCTTTTGTCACATCCAGCAGACCGCGAGGCCTTCGCCCAAACAGTAGTTCGAAGGGGGTGAAACCAATGGAGGCTTGGGGAGTCTCTCGGATTGCAAAGAAGACATACGGGAGTAGCAGGTCCCAGTTACGACCACCTTCACTGGTCACTCGACATAGCATCCTCTTGAGCGTTGGATTGAACCTCTCCACCAGGCCGTCGGTATGGAGGTGATAAACAGAGGTGCAGATCTGCTTCACTTGCAGATGGGCCCGGTGCATTACAAGGTCAACTTTCCCTTGTGGGACCACTAAGAGGCGTGATAGTATAGGAGTCAACGTGTGATAGTATAGGAGTCCTTCACGGATGAGGAAATACGACATTGGCTTGGGGCGTCCATCATCCTCATACCCCTATCACACCTATGCGGTTTGACTCCCGGTGAGATGCGGTATCGGGCACCGCGAGTTGCCGCAATTGCCCGCCGACGTTCCGGTGCCAAGGTCCGCAAACTTCCGCGAGGCCCGGCAAAAAAATTTAACATGTTTACTTTTTCGCGCGGAAAGATGGAAACGTACTCACAACGCCAAAAACTCGCGGTGAATCATAATGAACAGTATTTACAGCCGCCGCGCGAAACCACATAGGTGAGATAGGGGAATCAGTCTCACCCTCGATCTCCCTCACTTGTCCCCAGCAGTTTTTTTAGGCGCAGGTCTTCTGCTGTAGTGCAAAGTTGCCCTCACGTGTAACCAGCTGACACAGGAAGAGGAACGGGTTAGCGGTAGCGTTTCGCTCACCTTCCTACGAATGCAGATGGTATCGAATACCAGGATGGTAGCTACTCTGCTGCCTTTGGCCACATTGAGTTGAGACGCCCCACCCCAAGTTCCAGTTACTAGCACTACTAACACTTCTTGCATCCAGTATATCCCACTCACCCGTCCGGGTGTGGACTTGTCCCTCGATCCTATGCTAATAGGATCCTATATTATTATAAAAAAAATAACATTATATCAGGGTTCGTTCAGCTTCCCCAAAGTAAAATCTGAGAACTATGTTAACTTGTTTAAAATGAGTAAAATATGAGGCTGTTAAATTCGCAATGTAAAACCAAATTAACAGTGGAAACAAGACAAAATCACTGGGATTTTGCAGAGGCATGTCTTAAGTAGGCATAATGTTGCCAGAGAACATCTCTGTTGTGAACTTGTGAACGTTTTGCCCTGGAGAAGTGAACTTTGTAAAAATCACATTATGGGAGTGTCTTCATGATGTCCACATGGTTGTCACAAAAAGTTGTATGCAGTCTGGAACAACAAATCCAATACAACCAATGCAGACTTATTTTTAAACAACTTCTGGTAGATATTATGACAATTTTTATACATATATAACAGTATGTACAGTTCCTATGAATGTTCAACTTAAAGAACCTTCCTAAATGGAACTTGTATAGTTAATGGAACTTACCTAATGGTAAACATGACGATCCTAAAACCATAACCCTTTGTTTTTTAAACTCCGCTAGAACTTGGATTTGGTTTGAATTCAGTTGGAGTGAAAATAAAAAAAATCAAGGAATATATCAGTAGTCATGTGGGGGAAAAATGGGGGGGGGGAACAAACTCTTCTATGCATGTCAACTTGGGCACGATGGCTTATTGGTTAGCACTGTCGCGTTGCACCTCCAGGCACGGGGGATATAATGGGATATACAGGATAAAGCGGTATAGACGATTACTGAGTAAGTGACTGTGGACAAACATATATGGGAATAATAATGTGACTGATATACAGTAGATGGAACTAAAATCCCACTAATAAAAATCACATTGACCTGATCATGGAAAAACCAATCCAGTATGAATTTGCGCATTTATGCAGCATGACTTATGAAGTGATTTATTCCTCAAAATCATTCCATTATCCATACTGCTTATTCAATGTAGGGTTGCAGAGTGGCTAGAGCCAATCCCAGGGAACTTAGGGCACAAGATGGGTTACAACCGGCATGGGTGATGAGCATGTCACAAGCACACACACTTGGAAACGTCAGTCAGCTTACACAACATGTCTTTGGACTGTGAGAGGGAACCAGATTGTCCAGAGGAAACCCACCAAGCACGGGGAGACCATACAGCCTCCGCACACACACACACACACACACACAGACCGGAGGTGAAATACAAACCCCCAACCCTGGAGGCCAGGAGTGTCAGTGTTAACCGCTAATCCAAAAACAGAACAAGATAACACCATCCTAAAACACCATAATAAAGAAAATGAGAGTTGCTATTTTATATCATACAGTACAGTTGAGTTATATCTACAGTATAGACCTGGTTAGATCTATAGCCCTGGTTTGTGATCAGTACTCAGAGGTCCAATACTGATAACACAGAAATGAAAAATGTACGTCTCAGATACTTAATGAAGCGCAAGCTGTATAAACCCCCTAATGGCAACTGCTAATAATCAGTAATGACTAATGAGAGACATTTGGCTGTGCATGTCCAGTCAGCCGTAGCAAATTAGTGACACATCATTGAGTCACACTGCCACAGTGTGTTTTCGATTTCAGAAATAACCGCAGTGCCATTTGAAAGAAGGAACGATAGCGTTTGGCATACACTGTAGGAGCATTCACATTTCCTCATTACTCACATTAAAGCTTCCAAAATGATCCATCACATTTAGAAAACATTGCTTAATGGTAGAAGCCTGCGTTACCCTGCCTTCGAGTCTTAAATTTGGAGGTCAAAGGATTAATTATTTCCAGTGACACATCATAATATACAGCAGTATCTATTATCAGATCAACGATAACCACTCTTAGGGATGGCTTTTAAGGACTAGTTCTTGTTAATGTGGATAATTAGTTGAGTGAGCCAGATTAAAGGCTGATTAGGTGAAGGACATGATATTTTGTTGTCTTGCGCTTCGAGCTTAAAGGATGTGTGATGAAGTCTAATCTCTGATGACATTTTCATAAATAGCAGACACACATGAATACACCAACATTGGTACATTTTTATTATCGTTCATCCTAGAAGTCATTAAACTGAGAAAATATTGCCTATACTGCATACAAAATATCATTAAATTCAGTATCACTTAATGGCCAAGTGCTTCTCTGTTTTTAATCATTTATATTTAAAGATCAGCGGATTTAATATTTCTAATCAAACATCATGAGGGACCGAACCATCTGTTATCAGAGAATCACTAAAGCTTACTGCCAGCTGAGGAGCTGTATTTGGCTCTGTTGTGCTGCAGAATATCAAGGCAGCTTTTAAGGAAATGTTTGAGCAATGTGATAGACTGAAATTATGCAAGGTCACAGACAGAAGGATGATGGGCACGGGCTTGAAGGGTGAAACATGACGTACGAGGATGGATGATAAAAGTGTGCAACCTTGAAGGAGGATGGATAAAGTGTGTGAGTTTTTTTTAAGATGGTGTGTGTGAGATTGAAGGATGACATGTGCAAGTTTAATAAAACGTTTGATATGAAATTGCTTGTTGTTAATTAGCCAAGTAACACAGAATACAGGCAGCAACAATGATTTGGGTAGCTGCAACTTATTACTGCAGAATAAACTGATCTGTATTTTGCGCGGGATCATTCTGGTTGTAGAGCAGGGCCTCCTCGTCTGATGGATCCCATGGATGATCGACTGGATTGGGATCTGGGAATTTGCGGGCTAGGTTGGCCACCTTGGGCTCTTTGCCTGCTGGCTCCTGTGCACAACGAGCTGTGAAGCATCGGGTGTTGTAGTGCCTTTGTATTATGGACATAATTTACTTTTTTGATGATTTGTGCTGCATTGGCTTGAGACCAGGCTGTCCTTTGGTTCTTATGGGCATACAGTAGATGAGCCCTAGGTGCACCAGGATCCTGTCACCAATTTACTGGTATATAATTGATAATTAATGTGACATGAATCGTGAGTATATGAATGCTTACCTTTTTGAATTATTATTTAATATAATATTCTATTATTTATATTCATTATTATTATTATTATTATTATTATCATCCATGATATTCTATTTTTTCCAATGCACTTATATTTCACCTTGTATTTTATTTATAGCTCTCTCCTGTCTATTAAATAACTAAGCCATGTATTCTTTAGTAAGACTTTCCATGAATCATTTTGACCTCATCATTTTGACCCAATCGGTACATAATAATTTAAAAGCATACCACACTCTTCTAATTTAATTTTGAGTCAATGTCACTGAACAGCTCTCTACTGCAAGAGCATAGCAATAACATAAGAATATGTTTTATGTTTCATCTCAATAGATAGATAGATAGATAGATAGATAGATAGATAGATAGATAGATAGATATTTAACATATAAATGAGTGTTAGTGTAATGGAACCTTACAGTGGGAAAAGATATAGGGACCCATGTGTACAGGGTTTGATAAACAGCATATCTGGGTCAGAACAGACAGGGTCAATACCAGGGAATCCATAATGAACAAATGTTTAAACAAAATACAATATGTACAAATAACAGTGAAAAAAGGGACAAGGTCAAAAATACTGAAATACAGTGTCATAAAGGGGCAAGACAAAGGAAAAATTAGAAAATAACATAATAAAGTAGCTATGCAGAAAACACGGTTCAGAAACATGCAAGACTTCACAAAGTATTTCAGCATGCCTCCATGTGCTTTTTGTAATAGTGAAACAGGAAAATGATAATGACAAAGCAAAAAGGAAAATTTTTAATTCAGGTGAGGGCGCCCTATGAAAGTCGGGCAGATAAAAGTCCAGGCTGGATTGTTACACCTGGCATGGAGCTAGATGTCATAATAAATTGGAAAGTGTTTGGAAAGCAAAAATGTGAATCTAATTATATGTGAATTGGAATTTTTTTTTCTTTCTTTTTTTAATCTGTGAATGCTGTCTCTGTACAGCTCCTGGGGATGATGTAAATTTGTCTAGCGCGTTTACTATTCCTTTCATTTGCCCAGTGCACCTTGATAGATTCACACAGACCCTGATCAGGATGAATGGTTAATAAAGATGAATGAATGAAAGAATGAATGAATGAATGCATCAATCAACAGTAACATTTGAAACTTTGATCTTTAACCTGCAGTGGGATTTGCAAAACAGCAATTAAAAATCTTGCTTTGAAACTGACCTTTTGAAATTCAAAATGATGTACGCATACAATCTGTTTCTAAATATCATTCAGTCTTTAAAACAAGTTTCTTATGAGTTCTCTAAGACAGAATGATTTTTTAGAAATGTATTAAACACACTTCAATGTGAATTAAAAAAATGATTCATTCATTCATCGTCTATGCTGCTCCTCTTGTATACAGGGTTGCAGAAGCCTGGGCCTGGATCCTATCCGAGGAGAGAACAATCCATTGCAGGGCACGCACACACACTATGGGCAATATGGCATTCATTTCTTCCAGGAACTCCGATTTCCTCCAATAGTTCAAAGAAACTGGAGCAAACCTACCAAGCACGGAGAGAAAATCCAAACTCCAGCAACACACACACACACACACACCTGAGGTGGGAATTATACCCTCTATCCTGGAGGTACGAGGCCACAGTGGTAACGACTACAGCACCATGCTCTAAATTACATTTCAGATGTTATGATGGTCATTTTTTCCACATATTTTTTCTTGTCACCATTCCAAATTCTAAAATAGGATCTAAAATAAATGAATGACTTGGATGTGGATCAGCAATTACTACATAATTAGCATCAGGAAATGTAAGAGGGTGGTGGGAAAAGGGCAACATCTGGCCCTTAAAAAAAAAAAATCACATTTTAATGATGCATATAATGTACTGCATATGTAGACATGATGATCCTTTTTAAATACATTAAAATTATAATTAGTTTTGTTTCTTTCTTTCTTTTTGTTTATTAAGCAATTTTTTTTTCCAGTTAAAGTTTTAAACAAGAATTTTTAATAGTTTAAAGAAATTTACATTTTTAAAGAATCATTTTATAGTTTAGTGTGTGCAATATATATTACTCGATTTTTAATCTCCAATCCTGGAGCGAGATAAAGGTATTTCAGGGATAAAGCCAGTTGATTGGTAGTTAGTTAGTAGAGTAGACTACTCCGGGCAAGAGAAGTACCCGGATGTCATATGACCAAACCACACTGTAGTCACAAGCAGGTAATCCGGCACGCGCAGCCGGGGTCACTGTGCAGCCATGACCCGAATCACAGAAGTAAGCGTTGCCTAGCAACAAGTACGCTCTCCAGGCGCCATTTCGCGGTTGGAGCAGCTCTTCAGCCCCAATGGGAAAGCAAACACTCTCCGCGTTAAAGAAAGTTTTTCTTCGCGATTTAAATGCCAAAGGGATTCACTACGACTGGCGGACATGTCCGAAAGGTAAGTCAGTTAGTTATTTTGTGTCTTTTTTGGATGATATTTCACATTTATATGTTTAAGTGTACGTTTCCCTTAGCTATTTTGGCTAAAGTTTTTGCTGAAGTTGTTTGGGATTTACTAGTAAAAAAAAAAAATTAACAAAAAAAAAAATATATATATATATATATAGCCTTCTGTATAAATAATAAATGTAGTATTAATTTTTCTGAATAATTTATTAAAGAATGACACAAACAATGGCACCTGTCTTATTGCTATGTGGGCTATACCGCTTTAATCAGGTGCAGAGGTCAGAGGTCAGGGTAACCTAAACCTTAAAGAAGGAGGACAGAATTTCAATCTAGTAGCGTCCTGTTACACAGGGATTACACCTGATGCTCAAAACCACAGACAAGAACCCTGCTGAGGCTACAGCACACCGAGGTGCAGCCCGCACACACTGTAATTAGTGGTTATTACATTATAATCACTATATGTTAATGTAACTGTCAGACTGAGAATTTATACAGTCATTATCTCCCAGAAGAAGATTTTGCTCAGCAGACAAGAATTTATTTAACTCTTCAGGTCTTCGAAGAGAGCTTCATTTCTGCATGCAAGCAGGAACCTTTACACAGTAATTTATTAATTATCTCCCAAAGGTAAAGAGAGAGAGAGAAAAAAAAAAAAGGATACAAGATGTTACAATGCAATTTCATTTTATGCAAGCATGCATTGTTGGATTAATTCATGGATTGATTAATCAATTTAATGATTCCGTAAATTGAGATTTATTTTATTTCATAAATGTCAATCACTGGCACAGAATATTAACTATTAGCATCAACATAATAGTGAATATTAAATAATAGTGTTTATCAGATGATAAATTAAATACATCTTGGATAAATCATGTGTGAAATTTCCAAGTACAAATGGCTGTGTTTTTGGGTTATTGGGATCAATGGTGATCAGTTTGATTAGTCATTCAGAACACTGGTAATTGGTCATTGGGAATAATGGTGATTGGTCATTGGGAACACTGGTAACTGGTCATTGGGAACACTTATGATTTATCATAGGGGACAATGGTAATTGGTCATTAGGAACAATAGTGATCAGTAAATGTTTGTTGAGAATAATAAAGCAATTGTTTACTGGGAATGGAATGGCGATCAGTGATTGGTCCTTGGGAACACTGGTAATTGGTCATTGATAACACTTATGATTGGTCATTGGAAACATTGGTGATCATTGGGAATAGTGGTGATTAGTGATTAGTCAATGGGAACACTGGCGACTGGTGATTGTTCTTTGGAAATAATAATAATCATCAGTTGTTTACTGGGAACAATAATGATTTCTGATTCATTATTTTTAGGGTTGCAAATGTTAAATTGTTCTCAACTCATAGCTAAACATGTTAACGATCAATGATCATTTAATCATTAATAATTAATGCTAAAAAGAAGCACTTTTTGCCAAGTTTTATCTAAACAGTTCTAGCAGTACAATCCCAAAAATTAAATTATGGAAACAAATTATTGATGCAAAAATAGTAAGGCCATCAAATGTTGCTCTTGTCTCTCTGTCCTCAATAAATAAAGGAGGCATCTAAAAATATAATATCCAGTACTGTGCGTCACTTGAACTGCAAGGGCACCCTCATGTGGTTCACAAGTTAATAGCAATGTGACCTGCAAAACAAACATTATCGGTTAATACATTTTTAATCAGTTACATTTTTTGATGGCAGTTAATGGATTAATGATTAATCATTAACATTCCTAGTTGTTGGGTACATAGTGATCAGTCAATGGGTATAACGGTGGTCAGTGATCAGTTGTGAACAATAATGCTCCATGATTGGTCATGGGAGAAAAACAGTGACTAGTGATCATTGTTAAAAAAAAAAAAAAAAAAAAGTTTTTGTTAATGTGATGAGCGGCCAACAATTGAAAAAAATTGTTATCAGTGATAAATTATTGGGCATAATGGTGATCAGTGACCTTTGGGAACCGTGGTGTTTAGTGATCAGTCATTAGGTAGAATGGTGATCAATTATTGTTCATTGGGAATAATTGGAATCAGTGAGTGGTTGATGGGAACAGTGGTGAGCAGTCACCAGCAACTAATCATTAATCAGCGATTAGTCACTGGGTAAAATGTTGATCACTGCTTGGGTACTGGGAACAACAGTGACCAGTCAGCAGTTGTTGTGAACAGTTGTAATCAGTAAATGATCACTAGGTACAATGCTTATCACTGATTGTTGGATACAATGTTGATCAGTGGTTGGTTGCTTTAAACAATGCTAATCTGTGATTGTTCATTGGGTACAATGGTGATCAGTGATTAGTCACTGAGATAAAGTGATCAGTGACAGTCATGGGGAACAAATGTGATTAGTGGTTGTTCATTGGGCACAGCGATGATTAGTGATTGGACAATGGGCGCATCAGTGATTAGTGATTGGACAATGTAAAAAAAGAAAAGTGCAATCATACAGGTACCCACCGACCAAATATGTTCTCACAACTTGTATAACCAGCAGCTGTAAATTGAGCTAAAGAACGTTATGAAATTGAGAACAATCACTCATGCCAGCTCAAAGAAAGTCAACATTTGTCACTTTTCTTTTTTAAATAAAACACAAACTCAAGCAACAAAGTCACTAATTTGGCAAAGCTTTTTGCAGATTCCTAGATTAAAAACAATTAATGTCCTTCATTAATAAAGATAAAAGTGGAAGAATTTTAAATAATTGATAACATCAATTTTTTCAGGTTGCAACATCATAAAAAATGATTTGAAAGAAAAAATGTTGTTCCACTCATATTAAGCTATGTTCTGTTGTTTTTTTTCTCAATTTAGTTCATCAGGAGTGAACACCAGCAGTGACAGTCTCCCCAAATCACACTCTTCCCATTACTCTGAACTCAGTGATACACACACTCTCTCAGTGGAGCGCACAACAGACTCTGGTATCGCCGCCACTCCAGTAAGCCACTACACATTGGGGTTGCAAAAACTATTGCTTGTTGATTGTCATTGCATAATTGTCTTCTCCTATACCTACATGTGGTGTATGTAACTGAGCTCTCTAATCAGTCACTTAATGTTTGATTTATTCTTAAATTCCCTATATAAGTTCTGTATGTTTGGAACAAATTATACCGTTCACACAAAACATTGCAGCCCAAGATTTGCATCTCTAATAATTTGTTCAAAAGTATTAAGACTTTGCTTCCTTGTTGGAAACTTGCTGGCTACAAAGCTCTGATGCTCCATAAATGATCAGACATTTATCTTTGGTAAATAACACAGCGTTTTTATAAAGCTTAGATTAGATTAGAGTTTCTGTCATACAGGTGGTTAGTTTAAAAAATTATAACATATTAAGATGTGCACATCAGTATAGAAATGAAAATTATGCTACAACTAAAACTATTGTCTGAGCTCCTATTATATAAATTAAATCGATGAACTTTATACAATTTTATTTCTAGAGAAAATGTTAACATTTTCTAATAGCCCATCTAATAGTGCAAGTTTGGTTGGTTTGAGTACAGCTTTCATGCTACACTATGTTAGTGTAAAGGGTCATCCATGTAGATCAGGTTACTAGACATAGTTGGTCCGTGAATTCAGACACACCGTAAATGTGAAGTCGATCCCTCTCTAGACTGGGTTCACCCAGTGCATAGCCATTTTATCATTAATAATCAAAGGAAGTAAATTGACAGTCTGAATGGCCCTGCTTTACAATCCCTTTGAACACACTCCGCCATCCATTCATTCTTAAATTCTGCACACTCGCCAGCAGTCTGAGGGAAAGTGTCGGCCACACCATGCGCAATAATTTCCTCCATTTCACACTCTTTTTATACAGTTATTACGGGTCCCAGACACAGTTTGCAAGCATGCTGATTGTTAATGCATTGAGAGCGTATATTGCAGAGGCACCAAGCCACATTTTATACTGTCCTCAGTGTATAAACCTTCAGGGGACTCAATTTCAGCAAAGTGAGCAAGGTCCCACTGCAGATATTTTTTCCAGCAAATTTGTTTTCAAGATTTTCATTCCCCCGTCTACTAAATGTCACATTCTGTCTTTATTCCACCTGAATTCTCTTTCAGCTGCCATCCAGTCGATTCCGATTTACATCATGGCATCAGATTGAGGAATCTGATGTTTGTGGAGATCAGCTATCCTGCCCAAGAGTCAGAGAGGGTAAGAGCTCTAATCCTTTTAATTCTCTATAGATCGATCATAACATTGATTATCTTGTTAAAATGGCACCTGTCTAAGGGAGAGGGATATGTTGGGTATTAGAAGAGAGGGGGATGTTGAAGGATCTGAGTGAACTTGGCAAGGGTTAAACCCTGTTGGCTAAACGATCAGGTGAGAGGATATCCGAAACAGCAGGTCTTGTGGTATACGGTATTTCTGGTATGTAGTGGTTAGTACCTACCAAAAGTGGTCAGAGAAAGGACACTTAGAGCCGCAAATTAGGCTACGTTATAGCGGGTGATGTAGTTTTGACAGTTTTTTAGCTGTTAAAATGCTCTGCACCATTACATCATCATTAACCCATACAAGAGCTTTTACATACTAATGAATAGTTTTACAGATGACAGCTCATCACAAGGATGGGTTTATTTGTGTCGTTAATATTGTGTTGTTTTCCCATAAATTGATCAGGCTTAAAAATTTGAGGCAAGCAGGGTATTTCTTACAACCTGAGATTGATAAGCCACACAGTGACCTACAAAAAACATCATAAGGCAGGTGCAGATGATGACAGATGATCAGGTCGGTGATTAGGATACTGGTGATGATTTCCAACCAGTCACAGTAAAGCATTTCTTCCCATTTCTCCATTTCTTTAATTTAATCTACATCATGTAATTAATTTAATATAAAGACATAAAGGGTGGCTCAAGACTTTTGCACAGTGCTGTTTAATATATTATATTTAATATATTATTGTAAGATAATATAATGACCTGGTTAAACAGGGCCTGCAGAAGATGACCATGCTTTTAGGAATCAGCAGATCTTTAACAGGAATAGCAGGAGGACGAGGGAACAACATGACAAGCAAACATGGGAGGAGAGGCTGCAGGAGAATTGGGAAAACTGTACGGTGAGAGGTTTAACACACACACACACACACATTCTTTATGCCACTCTGAATATATACTTTGGCTCTTTTTGGCAGTCAGAAAAACAGCCCCAAAGAATAAATTTATGGGAAAAGATGGAACTTTCTCAAGATAAATAAAAACGCATAGCAGGTTCTATTTCTCAAGACATGGATGTGCACAAACCTTTTTTATAACTATAAAAAAAATCATGACTATAAAACAGTTAGTTGAGGCAGAGTAATAAGATAGAATATTCCATGAGTGCTGATAAAGAGCATAACATCACTGGGGCGTTTAACTATATGTATTATCACAGGTGTTCTAACAATCGTTAATTACACTAGCTGACAGCCACCTGCTCAACACTACAGTAGTTCCGCCAGTTGCAGAAAGATATGTGGTTAAATTAACAAATCATCAAAATAATCTGTTGTATGAAAGCAATATTACTCTCATGGTCACGTACAACCTGGCTGTGATATCTGCGACCACATCACAGCCATGTTGATATTCAGTACAACAGCATTCCCTCTCTTGTGATATCACTCGATTGTATCATCATTTATTTATATGTGGCTTTATTTTATTTATGCCTTATTTTCATTGTATTTACTTGATGCTATTAGCAAAGCTGCCAACATTCATATGATGCTGCATGGTACAGTCCCGATCAAAAGTTTAGGACCACTTGAAAAATGGCAAAAAATCATATTTTGCATGGTTGGATCTTAACAAGGTTCCAAGTAGAGCTTCAACATGCAACAAGAAGAAATGGGAGGAGACAAAACATTTTTTGAGCATTTAGTTAATTGTAAATAACGATTAAACCGAAATAGGCTGTTTTACAGCTGATCAAAAGTTTAGGACCACACCTCCAAAGAAAAACCCATAAACCCCCCCAAAACAGAAATCAAACTTCCAAACATGAACTCAGTACTGAGTAACTCCACCGTTATGCATGTTGAAGCTCTACTTGGAACTTTGTTCAGATCCAACCATGCAAAATATGATTTTTTGCCATTTTTCAAGTGGTCTTAAACTTTTGATCGGGACTTGTATCTCTTAATCCCTTTCTACCCATTTATCATTAATATTCCTTTGGCCTGTCCTCTCATCTCAACTTAGTTGTCCTGCTTGAAAGTCGCAGGTTGATATTATTTTTTTATTTTTTTATTTTTTTTTAATGTCAGGATAAATGGAGAATATTTTGAGTTCATCAGTGTGATTGATTGTCTAATTACACAACTGTCAAGTGGTGAGACATACTGTATTAGGCAGAATGTGAGCAGTCAGGTCTCAAAGTTGATATGGGGAAACAGGAAAAATGGGCAAGCATTAGGATGTGAGTGATTCTGACACGAGCCAAATTGTAATGGGTCTAAATGACAGTGTGATGCTCTGGGCAATGTCATGCTGGGAAACCTTGGGTCCTGGCATTTATGTGGATGTCACTTCGAGACATACCACTTAGCTGAAGTTTATGGCAGGGGTAGGCCCTAACCACATGATATATTTTAGCAGGATAATGCCACAATGCCACAATGCGGAGGAAATTGAGAAACACGACAAAGAAACGAAGGTGTTGTCTTGACATGTGACATGGCTTTTATTATTATAGCAGATTGGTGTATTATTAACATCATTTAATTATATGACTTAGAGATGCCACTGTTTTTAAATGGAGGAAAACGCAAACAAAATGCAAGGATTTGATTTGTTTATGAGAGGAAGAATGGACGAATATAAAGGATAGAAAGATGTGCTGTCATGATTAACAGTGATCAATGATCAACATATCAGTTAAATATTTATATATATTTATTTACTGTTTATTTGCAGTTTTTTTTACTTTTACTTACCTGTTCTTCTCAGGGTTTACATGTCTATATTAATCCTGAGATTGCATGAAAAATGAATAGTATACTGAACTGCTGTTAGGATATTTTTATGAAAGTATGATAAAAATATTAGGCATACACACGCACAGGCATACAGGACTTGTAGTCACTCCATATCTTTATGTAGCACATCTGTCTGCGGGATACTTACCTCATCACTTTTTGCAGGAGGTCGACATTAAATGTTCTTTGTTATTTTATAGCATTTCCACCCACATTAGCTTAAGATGACTCAAAAATATTTCCTTATCATGTAACACTACTGAATGCCTTGCTGCCATCTAATGTTTATTATGTTATGTACAGTAATTAGAGTCTACAGATAACATCACTGAGATACACAGTTTAGAAAGTGGTCATTTTCTACACCTTCTAAGGTTCTCCTGTCATGGTTGAATGAAGTTCCGCTCAATTTGATTTCGTCTATAGGAACTGAATCTGTCCTACCAGGATCTGGGAGATGCGTATCAGCTGGAAAATTTCAGACGCATCCTGAGAAGGCTTATCAGAGTAGAGCGCCTGCAGCTGGTGGACAATGCGCTGTGTGACCTGAGTTTCATCCGACTGCCAAGGTAAATGATTCATTCGACTTACATGGAATTATGTCTTGTTTCACCTTACTTTGTATTTTTCCTGGTCAGAGGTCAGAAATCATGACGTCTAGTCAAATGCACCGTATAGTCGCGTGTTGATGTTAACTTAGTCAGTGTTTTCTTTGGTATTCTGGCATTCAGCATGTGGGGAATGTGTATCCTGTACCTAGACTCGCAGGGAAACACAGTACACGCATACATACTGTATAGCACGAAAAAGGACAACTGTGTAAAACAACACACAACTGAATGTGTTAAATGGGTAAAGTTTGAATTAAACATTGAGAATTAGTACTGTAAGTTGGATGGAAAAGCTGAATGGAAAAAAAATGAATAAAATCATATCGTACATACATTTTGCCCACAGGCGATATACTGTACAGTGAGTGCTTATTTTATTTTCTGTAGATGTAAAAGCCTGAACCTGCACAGGAATCACTTGAAGTCTCTCGCTCAGCTGCCAAAGATTCCTGCAATTGAGCACCTGTGTGTGTCTGAGAACAACATCAGCAGCCTGGCAGAACTGAAGTTGCTGGAACACACACCGCTGCACACACTTACCCTCAGACATAACCCCTGTGAGTTCTTGGAGGACTACCGCACACGGTAAGAAAAGGGAACTTTTGTTAATGCTTCAGTAGTTTTACACAATAATCCTGTTTCCTCATGTTGCATGTGAGAAGAGTTATTCTCTAGTATTGCTTTGACAAGTAAAGGGGGAAAAGGCTGTTAAAGGAAAATAATCAATTATCACCCAAAGCATTTTTTTTATGAAATGTCCTAAACTGTAATATATTATATCTACATTTGATGAAACACCTGCAACACTTGTTAGTGCATATTAGGACATTACGGAAGCTAGAAGCACTGTGCACAAAGCAAGGTCCACTAGGACCTTTGCCAAGGTTGGAGTAAAAGAACTCCGATGACCTGCAAACAGACAAGTGTCTGACCTCACAAATGCTCTTGTGGCTAAAGAGCGGAGAAGAGTGTAGGTTATTATAACAGCAAAGGGCAACTAAATCTGATATGGGATGTACCTGTACAATAAGCACATATTGGTGTGAAGGTCATGTGTCTACAAACTTTTGGCCAAAACTTTTGTCAGCACTGCTGTTATAGAAAAATAATCAACACCGTTTTACCAAAACCTATTTGGAAATTCAGCAATATCACACAACAGCTCTAAAATAGCCTTATGTGGCTCTTTTTATTTAAGAGTTTTATTTCAACAAAAATGCAAAGGCAAAATGTGTTGGCTAGCTTTTGGGGCATCATGGCGTACATTTGTTTTTTCCACACGATTTAAAAAAAAAAAAACTTAATATACAGTATAATCTGATTCAGCAGGAGTGACCTCAGTTATATTTCTGTCCATCTACAGTGTGTTCTTCTATTTGCCAAAACTCAAAGTCCTGGATGGCATCCCTAAGCTGCCAGAAGATTCGGTGCCTCCATTCCCAGAATCCTCCAGGCTTTGCATCATTCTGTGACATTGGCAGATCTTAAGACAGGATATCCAGCCTAATGGACAGAAAGCAGCAAAAGCCATGCTCTATTTTGTTGTACTGTACAAGCAATGATAATGTTTGTAAAGTTTGTATTGCAAATTAAAGAAATCTATTTTTTCTTATTGTCTGCATCCTGTCCAAGTAATTACATCAGTATCATGTGTGAGTCAACAAGACAACAAGCAAATCATGTGAGCATGATGTTCTGGTAGATTTTGGCTTGAAAACTGTGAAACCGCAAGTATTTAAATTTAATAAGCCATTCTATGAATCCGTTTAACAATATAGTCATAAAATCCACATCAGAGCCCTGTGTCCCAGTCAATGCTGATACTTTTACACTGATTGGTCAGTTTCTTCTTGTTGCATTTTAATGATCCTATACTATCTAACCTTGCATTAAAAAAAAGAAATCTAGAAATCAAGATGAGTTTCACTTAAACATGTGGAAATTTCTTGCTAAAAAAAACATAAAACTAATTTTTTTTATTTATTAACGAAATTGTTTTCTGTATATCTTGTGCAGCAATCTCATTTCCCTTCTCGTCTGTTCCAACCACTCAGCATTCAGCATCACCAGTATACAGTAGTAATCACGGCCTGATCATCTGTCAACATCTGCACCTGTATATCACTGGTTCATGTCTTAATTTGGATGTTATTTTATGATTCACTGGCTGAAGTACCTGTAAAAGGAAAATAATTTGTAGAAATAGTTAAAAGGTTAAAGCTTTAAAATAAGCTGATCAGCTTTAATGCAATCAGTAACATTATTATTTTAGGTTGACCCCTGTATGTCTGCCTGCACCAAGCATAAACCCGCCTTTTTAAAAAAAAAAACTGTAATTAACAAAAAAATGTTTGGTGACTGGTCAGAGACTGTAATGAAAATGAGAGCCAAAAATTCGAGCAAATAAAGTAATTCAGTAAGACTGCAAAACTATTTCTAAGACTACATTAAAAATACAGAAAGGCTGGCTTTTTGCAAGAAAAATATGAAGAATCGCCTCAAGAATTTTGCACAGTATGACATGAAAAATATTATTATTATTATTATTTATTATTACTATTATTTGTATTGTATTTTCTATTTATTTAACATTCACATGTTAAGTCTCAGAGCTTTGCCAAAGTGTTTGTTAGTGCTTCAACTGAAATACACTTTAAATAATGCATTGTTTTCATACTTAAACTCCCTTTATAACAATCCTCCTTCAAATGTGCCCTTTCAGTGTCTATATAAATGAGCTACTGCTGAGGCCACGCCCCACCAGGAAACAGAAGAATTAAGCAGCACACACCATTGAACACCACCATAGACTGGATAAACCCTCTATCGCATCACCAATAGATTTTCCGTAGAGTGGTTTTGAGACTTAAATGTTGGAGCTCTGTTCGTTGTCATCTTAACAGGATCTGTCTTTGCTAAACCGCAGTTATTACTTGATGGCTGGAACGAACAGAGTCTGTCAGTTGCCAACATTCCCACAAGCTAGCTAGCTTAGCTTTATATTAGCTAAAATGTGAATTTGGCTAACATTAACTTATATACTAACATTACTTTGCATTTGATTGTCATCCACACCCTACACGTCATCCTGTGTCAACTCTTATATATTTCCTGGACAGTATTCAGTTAAACTACGATTCCAGTTAGCTGGTTAGCTAAGGTGATGCATAGCAGACAGCTAGTGGTTTGACACCTGCGTTGCATGAAAATTCACCGTGGTACAGTTGCCATGAGTGGAAAGTCCAGCTATGGACATGGAAAAAAAAAGGTGGAGGTGTAAAGGATTGAGTTTTGGAGATAGCCTCTAGTGGTCATTCGAAGAACTACACATTTTGCCACATTTGAAATGGCCTCATTTTTTCAGAGCCAGAAGTTACCCCTTGGACACAACACGAAACAAGATGTTTTTTTTTTTTTTTAATGCAGCACTGAACGCCACCAAGCATCACAAAGACCATGTACACAAAACATACACAGTCAAAAAACACTAGAATGCTAGAGTGTACCAAGAGCTCCGAATCATCCCCAATCTTGTAAGACCTCACAGAAAGAAGCTCAAAACATTATCCTTGCTGTTCAAAAGTGTTTAAACCACTCCACACAATTGAGCAGTGTGCCTTTCATGACAGCAGCTCATTCTTTCAACGGTGCTTCATTAATTCATACGCACTTCAGTGAAAATTCCGTATCGATGTCAGTTCCACTGAAACGCAAGCCGAGGTCCCAGGACAATTTAGGACACCGAAGACGCTGCGAGAAAGGATATACACCTCCACTTCCACACACTTCGATTTTCTTTTCACAAAAAAAAAAAAGGTCAACATGTTTTTTCATTTATTTAGTATTAAAGCAGCAGAGGTGTATACAGAAGTAGCCCAAGCCCTCCCTGGTTGGTATTTGAAAGGATAACCAGGGATACACTCACTCACTCACTCACTCATCGTCTATACCGCTTTATCCTGTATTCAGGGTCGCGGGGACCTGGAGCCTATTCCAGGAGGCTTAGGGCACGAAGCAGGGTACACCCTGGACAGGGTGCCAATCCATCACAGGGCACACACACATACACACACACTCATTCACACACTACGGACAATTTGGGAACGCCAATTAGCCTAAGCTGCAGGTCTTTGGACTGTGGGAGGAAACTGGAGTACCCAGAGGAAACCAGCTAAATATTAATATACATTGTAACAAATGCAGAAATTGACAGACTTGTGTAAATGCTGAATACAATAACACTGAACATTTTTTAATGTTACATGCAGAGATTGTTCTGGGCCAACTCCAGGCCACTACTGACTTCAGGTGATCCCAAAGACGAAGGTCAGGTGGTGTTAAGCAGAATTCTATGCCATCTTCTATCTTGTTAGTTTTGAAGCCATAACTATATTGAAGTCAATAAATATATTGAAGAATTCCTTGCGAATGGATCCAGACTGCTTGAGCCATCTGTAGATGTAACCATATGTCTGTTTATCGATCGAGCTAGAACAAACCTTTGTTTATAAAGCATTATTCATTTAAAATGTAAGAAGTGCTACTTCCTTTATTGCTAATGCAGCCAAGTTCATTTGATGGTCACTTGACATCAGACCCTTTTGAGTTATGACTGGGCGTTTTCTTTGGTTTTGCTAGAGTTGTGACCTTTTAGAAGGGGGCAGCAATAAAATAAAGATCAATAATCAGAATCAATCTGGACTGATTTGTAGTGGCATTTTTCCTTAAAGGTGCCAAATGGAACCTAAACTATGCCAGCGAAAAACAAACCTCAGACAGCATCACTGGCTTTTCCTTTAATTTGTCATTCCTTTGTAAGTATGCGGATACAGAATTTAATCAGTTCCTTTTATTTTATTGCCAATGTGTGAACATCATACAGTACATTTGTGTCTTACAGCCATAAACTATTCATGACTGATCAAGTAATTCCTTCAATTCAGTGAACACTGATGACGGTCGATCATTCGGATCTATAAGAAAGGAGTTTTAAGGAACCGGAACTGTCCTGGTTTCTTTTAAAGAGTTCTTCCTTGAGTCTTTCCTTGCCACCTTCACCTCTAGCCTTTGGAAAGAAATGAGCACACTTTCTCTTCACATAAAGTGTCTTATTTTAATACAGTGTATTAAATACATTAACCTTGACCTAAAAGATTGTTCTTGCAATATCAGTATAACAAATGTGGTGGATTCATGCGGCAAAAATCCTTTTTGTCAGCAAGGGGGGAATTTTCTTCATAAAACAGAAATAATTATACTTGACAAAATAAATACAATAATTGGTAGTGACACGTTGAAAAGCCCAAATACAGAACATCTTTACAAAACAAAAAAATAAAAAATCAGAGTAGTTATTACGAGATTAGGCAGCGTAGTTTCGGAATAAGGTTCAAATATCTGTGCACAGTTATCTCGCACGTACCTTAAGTGTTATATTATCTATTACAAAACTGTGATTATATTCCCATCTGACCAAAATGGCATCTAACATGTGTAACACTGTGATACACTGTGCAGAATTTATGCACATCCAGAAAGCAGCATGAAAAAAAATGCTTCTTATTTTGGACTTATTTAAAGGAGCACTACAGAACTCTGCCACTCTGATTAAGGAATACTTCTCTTGTGATGCATTTTTTAATATTCGTATTATCCTGTAATATTGTGCATATATTTTTATTGTACTCTTGTCATTAGTTTAATTTAACCGGAGCAAAAACTTTTGCGTAAAACTAAAGACAGAATTAAAAATTCTACGTAAACATTCCTTTAGCCGAGATATGTTTTCCGTCTAAAGTTTGCAAGGCTAACAACAATGAAAGCGTACAGTCTCTTTATTCATTCATCTTCAGCAACACTCCAGACATCAAGCCTGTACTGAGAAAACTGAGAAGACTGAGAGCGAGGCAGGAATACAGTCTGGACAGGACATAAATCCATCACAGGCCGGCACTTTAGCAGTGAAAAACATCAACAGCTGTGGTGGAATATATTTTTCTCAGTACATACAGTATATGTAATTATCACCTTAAGTGATAATAGAAATAACGCTAGACGACCTGGCCGAAAGAAAAAGGCTGTAATATTTCGTTTGACAGCCTCTAGATTTGATTACGGCACAAAATTTTGTGGCCAAGTCATATGAAAACTCTCAGAATGAGTCATGCCTGTGCCTATCAAGAATCTGGAATCATCAGACCACATGACCTTCTCCACTGCTCCAAAGTCCAATATTTATGCTCTCTAATCATTTTATTGCCTTTCCCTACCCATTGTAAGTGTGTGGAAATGCTCTTACTTTAACTATTAAACAAGCCTGTCATTTCTGCTGTCGATATTTTTACTTTGTGACTTCACCTGGCATTTAAGTTATCACCATTCATGATTTATATTTTTCCTGACCACATTTCTTTCTTTCTTTGTTTTTTTTTTTGGATTTTCACCCAATTTTCTCCCTAATTTAGTCATGTCTAATTTCTCCCCGTCACTAGGGGGCTCCCACATTAAGCTACTACTACCACTGACGCCAGCCGACCGCATTTTTTCGAAATACTCACTCACACACCGTTGGGGGCGGCGTAACACACTCGGAGGACAGCGCTATCCGCTCCTTCCGTTTGCGTGAGTTTACAGAACCCCCTGATTGGCTGTAGAGCCGTGATTAATGTGGGAGCACTAAGTTCCTCTCACCCCTCCCCTCTGAGAGAGCTCGGCCAATCAGCTCCCTCTAGACCTCCGGCTGCGCGAGGTTAAAGCATCACCCGGGAATCGAACTCATGATCTCTGGATGATAGGGCATCCTTTCTTCGTTTGATGTCGCAACATTACCCTTCCAGGTTTTAATAATGTGCTGGACAGTTCTTAACCCCAAATTCCAGTAATTCCTAATGTATTCGTTTTTTCGTTGTTGTTGTTGTTGTTGTTGTTATTGAAACATGTCAATAATTTGACCCGGCTCAAGACAGTGACTTTTTTGCCCAGGCATTGTATAATTAAACAGAAACACTCAGGCCCCGATTTACTAAAACAAAAATAGTAAACCTATAAGTTGCTTATGAAACTCAGATTGTAGCCAAGCATTATAAACAGCAAAAATCCATTTTATTAAGTTAATAATGACTAAATATTATTTCCTATCACATCTTCACTACACTACACTCACACCTCCTATGGCAACCAGATTTAAATACTGTAGAGAGTGTGAAAAGGTTTTAATTTAAACTTGCATGATTTGATAAAAAAAATTATAAATTAAATAAAATTTAAAAATCGCATTGCGATTATTTTGACACATTTTGTATGTAAACATATTTACCTATGCAAACTTAAAATATTTGGACAAATTATCTGATTAAAAAGATGTTTGATTGATTTTAAAAAGAAACAGAAGAAATATTTTAATCATTAGAAAACTTTACATAAATTCAAGACGATGCTTACATTACATTTATTACATTTTAGCCTTTTGTGATTCAATAATTGAACAGGTATGTATTAAGATTTCATATTTAGATTAAATTGTGCATAAATAATTATTACCTTATACACAAAGCACACATGCATTATTTGTGATGTTTTTGTAAATCAAGGCCTGAGAGTCTAATCTACAGTATGTAACGAACACACCATGAAGTTGAGCCTTTTCATTTGATGTCCTGGGACTTGACAGCGCCATTTGCACAGTAACTGTAGTAAAAAAATCCAACATATAACACTATCTGAAATTATAAGAAAGAAAGTCCAACAGTCCAAAAGTCCATGAGAAATACAACATTCAAATTTCTTCAATCCAAGTGGCTCTACACTAGGTTGTAGGAGCTCTGAATATTTTCTTTATGTATATGAAATCATCCCCCCCAAAAAATTATTCAATACGTATAAAGATAAAATAAAAGAATTATCAGGAGCCACATCCACCTGCCAACAATTACAAAACATTCATGTAGTGACACTAACAGTACTCTTATAAAGATGAACGGTCCATTTTCAGAGACATCCAGCCATATAACAAGGTTAAAAAAAATTACAAGACATGTAACATACAGTATATAAGCATATAAATATTTGATATTTTAAAAATGGCACTCTGATCATAAAGTCTCTGTCTACAGCGTTGTTCTAAAAATTATCATTTCTGTTTAAAAACAGAACGATTTCAGTTTTCTCCATTTACAAATTAGCAAAAAAACAAAAACAAAGGAAAAGAAAAAAGGCACAGTGAACAGAAATATATTTAACCAGATCAGCAGATTTTGATCAGTCTAGTTTGTCCAGCTCGAGGGTGTCCCACCGCGAAAGAAGGCGATCGTTCCAGTGGAATCGCCGCTTCAAACAGTTTTAATCCTGGTACATTAATAAAAGTACACAAGGATACGGCTCACATCTCTGCCCTGTGATTGGCCTCTTCCTCTGGCTCCTCCTCTTCCTCCTCGTAGTTCTCTTCTTCATTAGGTCTTCTTGCAGGCTCTCTACCGTCATCCTACACACACACACACACACTTTTTTCGAAACAGCTTGCAAATTCAAAAACAAGTTTTGAACATCTCCCGGACGTACGAGCAACTTAGCCGGAGTTTGGTTCGGTTTGTTCGTTCGTATGTCGAAAATGCTTTGTATGTCGATGCGAATTTCTTGCTAAATTTTTATTCTTGAATAAGTGCTTTCAGGGGATTATATAGAGAAAAAAAGGTAGTTTTACTCTCGCAACTGTGTTCTGTTATTCTGCACAATCACCAGTCCTGGTTTGACTTGAACACCCCTCATATAAGAAACCAAAAAAAGGAACAAAGCTTTTAGAAAAGTAAAGACAGGGAGGAGAACACTGGAGTGAGGGAGCAGTAAGCAGAAAAAAGTAATCTCCGTTTCAGCCTCCTGTGTCTACAGTTACACTAATAGCTTTCATGTATCTCTCCAACACACACAATAACACAAATTATTTTCTTTTCTTTTAAAGATATCCCAAAAGAAATGATAAAAGAGTCATGGAGGTATAGAATATGTTTAAGCTTCCAAAACAAAGCTAGTGACACCCCGTACCTGTTCTCCATTCTCCTCTGTGTAAGGATCTGCCTCTTCCTCTCCTCTTCCTCCCTGTTTTTGTTCCACAGGAAGATCTTCCTGCGCCTGAGAGGACAGAAAGAAAAGCTCGAATTTCAAGGTCGCTTATGAGGTGTGTATGTGTGTGTGAGACAGAGAGAAAGAAAAAGAGAGAAAGAGACCTCCTCTTCTCCATCTTCTTGATATTGCTCTTCCAAATTGTCTTCCTGCTGGTCGGGGTTTCCTGCCATCTGTACAAACACACATTTAAACTTAGTTGAATAGTTTTCGTTCAACCTGCAAATTTTAATTCATCTCCATGTCTGGGTAACAAACCGTACTGCTTTATAACGTGTGGTCTCATGGACTTTCAGATCGAGTTCAATCCCCCTTATATCTGGGCTTTCTGATTTTGCAGATGATAGTTATGATGCTAATAATGGAATAGAATAATAAAGTACTAACTTGCTTCACTAACTAAGAAGAGTCAAAAATGATCTGCGCTCCGGTTATATTAAAGCGTCTCTTGGCCGCAGTCTTATCAGCGCTTTCCGTTCAAGGTTAGAGTCCCTTGTTAAATCAGTGTACACAACTACTGTGCAAGCAAAACCCGGTGCCTAAACAACTCATGGAAGAGAATAAACAAAACGGTTCGGATATCTGCAAACAAAAGTCAACCATCAGCTAGAAATTTGATTCTGGCAATTACCAAGGGCCCGTATTGGAACATTATCAGAAAAAAAATCAAAAGTGCTCATTATAGTGACATGCTTATTGAAGAGCTGAAACCTAAACTTCGGATCAAACGCAAGGGACTGCTATCCAAAGACAGCATCCTGCCTATAGTCCTGATCTCGCTCTATCAAACTCTCACCTGTTTGGTCCCCTGAATGTCCAATGAGGACGAAGATTCACTTTTGATGAAGAAGTAAAGACACCGTGAATTCATGGCTCATTCATGAAATTTTTAATGAGGGAATACGAAAGCTTGTTGACAGGTGGACAAAGTATCGATAAAGCAAGGAGATTATTTTGAAAAATGATGCATTTGTCTTTTCTAAACGTTGATAAAAAATAAGTGCAGATAATTTTTGACTCACCCTTGTGTTTTTTTTTTTTTTCCCCCCTTTAAACGGGTTTGCATAAGTCTTAAAGATCTTCAAAACGTGTCTGTTAATGTTCCAGCTGGAATATTATTGAAGTTCTGCACTGTTTTAACTTCAAATATACTTCCACTGAATGCTCCTTTGAGGGAGTGCATTTTTCTAGAGCTTTTAAAAGGTTATGTTTGGGACCTTATCAAAGTATTTTCCATCCATTTTCAAATTTCTACAACCTGACACTGAAAATAAAACAAACTCAGTTTTATTTACTGTATATAGCACTTTTAACAATGGTCATTGTCACCAAGCAGCTTTACAGAATCAAACAATTATAGAAATGAGGTTTAAAAAAGTATGAGGAAATACACTCAAGTCATAATTATCAGATTAGATCATAATCTGATCAAATGCATTCCACTCACCACCAGCTGTTCATCAGCATGAGCTTGCTGCTGATTCTTTTTCATTAAGTGTGGATCAGCATGTCCGGGGGCCGCCGGCTCTTCTTCCTCCTCTTCCTCGTGGACCTGCTGCTCGGCTTCCTCGAACTCGTCCTCTCCTTGATTGTTGGGATCGTCTGCCGGATCGATGTCCGCCTCTATGGTTTGCTAAGTGCGTTCATAACGTGTATATGAGAACACACTACACTGTGCTGTGCATGCTTTCAACTTTACAACAGTTTACCGCCATGTGAGCAACCATTCATTCGTGCTTATTATTTGCGTGTTTAATAGACACGCCTACCTCTTCATGATGCACTTGCTTGTCTTCCTCTTGGTCCTGCACTTCCTCGTGGTTGGCATTATTCTCTTTAAAAAAAAAAAAAAGAAAAGACAATTATCACCACCTTCACTGCCATTTAACATACTGGAGAAATACTTTCAGGTTCAGTCTTAATAGAAAACTTTCTCAATTCAGGACCCCATGATCTGTGCATTTCTGCTTGCGAGATAAGGAACTAAATACCACACAAGGCACGTAATCTTAAAAGAATTATTTTCTTAGATTTAAAGTTTCTATTTTTCTATTTTTATTCATAGTCTAGGTTTGACGATAGTGGCTTTTCCATTAAATCTTTTTCTTTGTGAGTATGTATCATGCTGATGTTTAAAAGCAAAAATGTAGTCACAGTAAAAGAAAAGGACAGGCACTGAAGCATTAATCAATCGATCAACACACAAAAACACAATAAATCACATCACTGTGCTGGTATGCCACACTGCTTCGCAAAATACAGAAACAGCTGTGGCAGCAGAGGTAGCAGTTTAAGGTGGTCATAACAGTAGGGGATCACACAGCGTAAGGGTTTATCAGTGCAGTCATGCCCCTTGCACAGAGTATTGCATTGTGAGACGCTGTTGTCGAGTTGTCAATCTTGTTTGCACCTTAAGTTGTCTTTTTGCTGTCTTTTGTACAGTACTTAGATGTTGTTGTTGGTCTTTCGCCTCAGCTCCCAGCCGAGGGGTCGCCACAGCGGCCCACCTGGTACACACCACAGCAGACCACAAGCGCAGGTTTTTACACCGGATACCCTTACTGATGCAACCCTCCCATTTTATCCAAGTTTGGACACTCAGTGGCTGGGGTTTGGGCATTAGGTGGGATTCGAACCTGGGCCTTCCGCATGCCAGGCAAGAAACCTACCACTGAGCCTAAGTTAGCTAGTTAGTTTTGTTAATTTATGTTGTTAATGTCTGCACTGTATACGGTTGAAATGACAATAAAAGCCTACTTGTCTTGACCTGATTTGACATGAAATCAGGTCAATTGGTAGTATTGGTAGTAACTCATTTACATATATAATAAAATGGTGCGATTGATGGAGGAGTGAAACAGAGGTATAAACAAATGCATTGTCTGAGGACTATTTTAGCACACTCCACAAGTAAAAAACTGTGTTTTGTTAAAATATTTAATACTGTATAGGCAGAAATCTCCCATTTATTTAACTATTCAGACCCCTTGTTATGACACTTGCAGTTGAGCTCTGATGTATCCTACACCGATCAGTGGCCCTTGAGATACTTCTACAACTTGACTGGAGTCCACCTGTGCCTAATTAAATTCATCTGACAAAATTAGGAAAAGCGCACACTTCTATAAGGTCTATATAAGGTGTCACCATAAATGGTGTACTGTATATCAGAGAGTCAAAACAAAGCCATGGGGTCGAGAGAATAATCTCTAACCCACGAGACATGACTGTGTCAAAACATAGATCTGGAGAAGAATACAAGAAAATTTCTGCAGCACTGAAAGCACCCAAGAGTACCATGGCCTCCATCATTCTCAAATGGAAGAGATTTAAAACAAATAACAGTCTTTTCAGATCTGGCCGCCCAACCAGACTGTGTTATCAGGGATAAAGGGTTGTGGTCAGAGAGATAACCGAGAATCTAAGGGTCATTATAAATGAGATCCTGAGTTCTCTGGTGGAAATGGGACAGCCTTACAGAAGGACCATCAGTGCAGCACTCCTTCAAATAGGCCTCTATGGCAAAGCCGCCAGACAGAAACCATTCCTCACTAAAAGTCACATGACACAGAAGGACCCTCATCCCATGTGAAGCAAAACCGAGTTATCTGATGACACAAAGATTAAATGAATTAGGCAGACCTGCCCAAGCCATTTGTGAAGAAAATCCAGCACTTTATTAAAACCATCGCTACTGTCAAACGCAGTGGTGGCAACAGTTTATAGTTCAACAAGACAACGACCAAAAGCTTACCGGCAAGAAAGCACAGGAGTGGCTTCAGAACAACTCTGTGAAAGTCCTGGGGTAACCCAGAGAATCGACCTGAATGCAACAGAGCATCTCTGTCGAGACCAGAAAATGGCTGTGCACCCACACTGCTCATCCAACCTAGTAAATCATGAATAATTCTCCTAAGATGAATGGAAGAAACTTCCAAAAGACAAGACGTGCCAAACATGTAGCACCTTTTACAAGACGACTTGATACTGTCAATGCTGACAAATGTGCTTTCAACAAGGACTAAGAGGTGGGTCTGAATACTTATGTAAATGAGAAGGTTAAAAAAAGAGATTTTAAAATGTGTGTGAAACATAGCAAAAAACGTGGAAACCCTGAAAGGTTCTGAAAACTATCCATTAGCACTGTACATCCTGAGTGTACACTAACGTCACTTACCTTCATCGTGGTGGACAGCGCCAGGCTCCATATCTGCGGACACTAATTTTTTCCTAAATGAGACAAATAATATAATCATTTGTTACCAATATATTTTTTCCTCTTTAGCAACTGCACTTGGCAGAACACACTCTAAATGGAATACTAAACCTTCACAGGGCTTCTCACTTCATTTAATACAAAGTTCGAATCGAATTTTAAAGGCCGTTCTTGTGGTTTTTCACTCTTTATTAAATAAAATGTTTCATGGTAAGAAGATACTACACTTGCTCATTTTGGTATTTTCCTACTATCAGATTTATGGGTATTATTTATGCATAAGTATTGATATTGATGTATTCCCAGTATTCGTGAAGTGTGCAGAACCTGAGCAGTTCCTCATGGTGCTGCTGCTCTTCTCTCAGTCTTCTCTCCTCCTTCTCTCTTTCTATCCGTTCACTTCCCTCCCTCTCCCGCCTTTCTCTTTCCTCCCTTTCCTTTTCCAGCCGTTCTTTCTCCTCCCTCTCTCTCTCCTCCCTTTCTCTTTGCAGTTCTTCCTGTCTCTGAAGCAGCTGCCGCTGTTCCTCCTCCAGCCGAGCAGCTAAACGCCGTCGCTCTTCCTGCTGCTGCTCGTAGGGAGATTTGATGTGGTTTCCTTGAGTAGCACTCATCTGGAAACACACAGAGATATCATAATCATCATTATTACAACAATTATTTTCACCCTGCTGTCCCATTGGCCAGTAACAACAAGTTTAATGCAGAAAAAGATGAAAGTAACCTAAAGGAAAGAGAGCCCTGAAACACAATTCCCTTTGTCTCGATGCAAATAACAAATGGACAGATAACGAGACAGAAACCAAAATCAGCTGACCGGCTGTGAAATGTGACTCTCTCTCTCTAATGCATTTTCATCGGGTAGATTTTGTTCTCTCTCTTCTTCTTCCTCTTCTTCTTCATGGTGAAGCTGTTCATGCTGTTCTGTTGTTTGAGGCCGATCCATGCCTTCATTTCTCGACTCTTGTTCCTGTGGTTCTTCCACACTTCTCTCATCGATTTTCTGCCCCTGCTGGTCCATGATGATAAGGAAAATGGAACATTTCGAAATATGCAGAGGATCAATGGTTAGACGTCACCAAAAGGTCGTTCTGAAATCTGCTATAACTATTAATGTAAATGGATTTCATTTAATATAACAACACTTAATATAACAGCAATATTCAATATTCAAAAGCATAGAATATAAAACGTATTTCTGCTGGTGTTTGTTGAAGAATTTATAAGATTTATAGGTACAGGAGCGTTTTGGTCTTTGTGTTGGAGATTTTAATACTTTTCAGAAGTTGGGTTTTTATTGGTGTTTCTTGGCACGTTGGGTTTTTACTGGCATTTTCTTGGCTTTTTACTGAAATTTGTTGGAAACATCTAGCTATTTACAGTTTGTTAAAGAATGTATTAACTGGTGTTTGTTGGAAAGTGTTTGGTTTTTACTGGTGGTTATTGAAAAATGTTAGGGTTTTATTGGGGTTTGTTAGAAACACTTGGCTTATTAGGGTTGAATATGTCTGTTTTGTACTTGTTAGAGTATGATGGATTTTAATTGTATTGTATTTTTATTGGTATTTGTTGGAAAGTGTTGGGTATATAATGGGGTTTATTAAAAAATATTGGATTTTTATCTGCATTTATTTAGTGAATAAGCTCTTATTCCAGTTTGATGTTGAGGTTTTTGTTAGAGAGTGCTGGGTTTTTTTCTACTGTTTTTCTTTGAAAGCATTGGGTTTATACCGTTATTTATTGGAATGTTTTTAATAGGTGTTTGTAGGACAGTGTTGGGATTGTTTTTTTATTGGCGTATGCTGAATTTTTGTTTGGAAATTGGGTTTTACTGGTGTTTTACTGAGTGCTGGGTTTTTACTAGTGTTTGTTGAAAGGTTTGTGGGTTTTACTGGTGTGCGCTGAAAATGTTTTTTACTGATGTATGTTGGAGTGTGTTGAGTTTTTACTGAAAAAAAGTTTATTAAACTTTGTTGAAAAGTTTAGAATTTTTGTTGTTGGTTGTTGAAGAGTTTTGGGTTTTCCTGGTGTTGGCTGGATTGCGTTGGTTATTTTTATTGAAAAGTGTTAGCTTATGGTCTTTGTATTAGAAAGTGTTGGGTTTTTACTGGTGTTTGTTGGAATGTGTTGGGTTTATGTTGGAGTATATAAGAGAGTGTTGGCTTTTGTGTTGGAGACTGGAGTGTGCTTTTTGTTTTGTTAAAATGTGCTAGTTTTTAAACTAGAATTTTTTAAAGTGCCGGGTTTTTAACAAGTGCTTGTTGGAATGTGCTGATGTTTCAGTGAGAGTGTTTGGTTTTATTTAGTCTTTGTTGGAGAACATTGGGATTTTATTGTGGTGTCCTGGTGAATGTGTGCGTCTTATTGGTTGTTGAAGAATATGCTCATTGTACTTCAGTGTGCGAGTGTGTTACCTGTCTATTCCGGTGCTCATCTCCTTCTTTGTTTTGAATTGCTACATGTTGAGGTTCTTCAGGCTGCTTCAGCTTTTTATTCAGAGTTTCCTTCAGCTGCTTATACTCATCTACTTGGCCCTACAATCCACAAAAAAATCCACAATCCACATAATAAACACCAATACTCCTACAGCTCGAGTTACTAAATTTTAATGATTTTCATTCTATAGTCAGTAACATTTATTGACAGACTGTTCAATAGAATCGCAATGAATAAATCATTGGTATAAGTTTGGTGATGGTGGTGACAGGTTAGCGGCACAACAGCACAATGAACTTTTAATTCAGAGAAAAAAATGCATAAGAACAAACTCTATTTGTAGAAAAAGGTTATTTAAGAATCAGATGTACAGGTGAAAAAAAAACAAAAAACAGAAAAAGACCAGAAAAAAGTATTCTCTGAAACAGAAATACATGACAGCTAACCATAAATCTTTCAAGCTTTCAGAAGTTCACTTTTCATGATGCCCGCAAGCAGAAAAAAGAGAAACACAGAGCAATGGCAATGCTGAAGGAACAGTAGGTGATGACTATCCCCAATTCATCTGAACTCACTCAATTTTGTTTTTGTTATTATTGCTGGATTCTTACAGTTATTGGTATTCCATCCAAGTGCATAATGTTATTCTAAACTGAAGAAAGAATAAATATTGGTGAGAAAGAAAAGCAGTTTTAAGTGCCAGAATATTTCATTAGCAGGATTGCCAGATTAGAAGAGTAGTGCAGTGTTTCTTTTTGTAGTGAACATACACACGCGCACATACGCACACACACACCTGAGCCAATGCTAGCGCACTCTTGTGGTCTTCCAGGGTCAATGCAAGCTGATCATGGGCTGCTTTTAAGTCCTTGTGCTGTTGCTAAAGAGAGGATCAGCACAAGTCAGCCAGTCTCAGGCCATTACAGTCGCAACACACAGACATTAGACATTATTTATGCAACACAGAGAACATGCGATGATGACAATTTGTCAGTAAACAGAATGAAATTAGACATTTTGATGTACAGCATGTAACATTAAAGAAGTTTGGAAATTATGCAAATAATTCACAAACTACATTACCCACACTGCCTCAGGGCCTTACCCTTGTATCCTGAAGCTGCCCATGGATCTCCTGATGAGCCTTCCTCAGCTGCCGGTTCTCCTCCCGCAGATTATATGAACCTTCTACAAGAATGATATTTCAACAGGACATATGTTAAAACCGCCTAGAACTTAAGCTTACAGTACATTCTTTTATCTGGTTCTCTGTATACAACAAATACATAAAGAGGTAGACAGAGCTGCATAAAACCTTGCAGACACACAATATATTCATTTGATTTTATTTGTATAGCGCTTTTAACAATTGATATTGTTCCAAAGCAGCTCTACACAATCAAAAGAATAATTTAAGTTTGAATGAAATGTGAATGTGAATGAATCAAAATGATAAGATTGTCCTTAATGAGCAAGCCGAGGACGACGGCGACAGCGGCAAGGAAAAACTCAGAGGTGGCAGTAGGAAGAAACCTTGAGAGTAACCAGACTCAACAGGAAACCCATCCTCATTTGGGTGAAAATGGATAGCAGGGATTGATCTGCATCATACATGTACTGTACATCAGAGTGCAGTAATGCATTTTGGGTAAAGAGTGCTCATGAGGTTTAATGTTATCTTGCTAACCTACAGCTCATCTAATTATCTTTGCATAGGTAGCGGATAGCCTTTTAAAGCAAAGTGGAAAAACAGAAGTTGAACTGATCACACATCCAAGTAGTAGGTGCAAGGTGCTTAATGCTTGGGCTCTCAAATGTAGACACCATGTGACACCATGTGAAGTTATGAGAAAGTCAAGATCGTCCCTTTTTGTCTTGTTAATTTATTTAACACAATTAACATTCTGAACAGTGTTTTAAACATGAAGAGCCTTTTTGGATGCTCCTATTTCAAAATGCTACTGGAAGTGAAACATACAATGTTTAAATTAACAGTGTGTATACTATCTCAGGATCTTTTTTTATCCATCCCAAAATGCTGCACAGTAGCTCTGTCCTTCTACAATAGCTCTGATTGTTTTTTTAATAACAAGATTCCGACTCAGTGGAACAATAGAAGTCTTAAAAAACCAAACATAAAAATATTCTGAAATATTTAGTGAATATGGAGTTATGAACTCCATTAATTAAAAGAAATGTCTGTGGGGTCTGTGTTTGGGATCACAGAAAATCCATAACCTCAACTTGGGTCATTCATCCAAGGAGTCTAGCTTCCCCTTGGCGTCCAGTCAAGTATAATTGATTGGTCTGGCTCCAGAGTACATCAGCAGCATGATTAATCCTTACTTTTTAGACAGGGCTCTTTGATCTACTGATAGATTACTTCTAACTGTCCTATGGTCATGATTAAAGCACAAGGGTGAACAAAGGTGCCTTCTCGATTGGACTGTGGAATATCGTATGTTTTAGGCTAAGATCACCTTCAACTACTGAATTTAAATCTTGAAAAAAAAAACATCTTTTTTTCCATGGCATATAAGCTTTTATATTCTCTTGTTTTTCATGCCATGCATGTTAATGTACTATCTTTTAACATGTTTTTGCTTTATGGTATCCTGTATGTTAATGAACGTCCTGTTGTGATTTTTTTTTTTTTTTTTTTTATTATTTACATTTTTTCATTCCTTTTATCTCTACAGCACTTTGGTCAGCTGCAGCTTTTAAATGTGCTTCGGAAATAAATTGAAGGTTTTTTGGCATTGGACAAAAGTATTAAGACGACAGATGAAATCATCTGTGCACAAAGCAGGTGATTTGCACTAAATTAGTTCTAGCCTATGTAGCTGCACTTGTGTTAACAAAAAATGAGGCAATGGTATTCAGCCATCCCCAGACTTAAACCCAAAAGAAAACTGTCGTACAATGGTGCAGAAGGCAGTAGCATCGAAGAAACCATATTCTGTACATAACCTTCATGACCTGCAGATGTCTTTTTGAGCAGATGTTTTAAAGAGTCAAGGACTTCAAAGTAAATATTGACTTTTGTTTAGCAATTTCATTACATTAAATAAATTATTATTCTCTTGATCATCATTAATTTAAAGAATAACATCATAAAAACAGTGAATTAAAAAAACATTGAGAGTAGAAAAGCGAGAGAGAGAGAGAGAGAGAGAGAGAGAGAGCAGCAGTGATACCTTTGAGTTTAGATATCTCCATATCTTTAATCTGCTGTAATTGGTCATATCTCTGCTGATGTTCATCCAGAACCTTATTGTGTTCTTCACCCTGAGTGTGATGCTGGTCCTGCAGCACATAGAACTGCTTCTTCAGCTCTTCATGTTGATTCTGCAAGCAAGCACAAAGACGAGCAAATGAACAGACACAACATGAGACAGACACGAAAACACATAATTGCGGATATTGTGATTTGGTTGAGTTGAATTCTTGATTCTAATAGTCCAGAAAGTGTTGATAAATCTTCTTGTAACAGCAGCTCTGACAGAGCTAGTTCTGTCAGAATCACAATGCACATGTTATAATTCATTTCAAGTGAAAAATGTCAATTGATTTTAATCTTTAATAAGTCCTAAAACACAGCATGTTGATTTTTTTTTCTTTCTTTTTTTTCGGTACCCACGGGCCAATGTTGTGTAGTGGAATAACATAAAATCTGAGAAATGTGTGTAATGCAGATAACTGTGCATGCCAACAGCACGGTTGTGTAAAACGGCAGATGTGTCTCTGTTATACATGTACAGTACATTTTTTTTTCCCTGGGAAAGAAATAGGCCACTTCCAGATGTGGACGCGCTTTCACTTCAGAAAAAAATAATACAAGTAATCCATCAACAAAGACAAATCTTAACATGATGAGTGTGATATGCAAAATCTGTCTCAAGGAGTATGGGGACACTGGTAAATACTAATCTGCCTACAATGACAAGTTCTTCTGCTTTGACACTTACGTTCATAAGATGATGATGTAATGTCTTCTGGATGCCATATTAATGAACTTTGGTTTGATTGATTTAAAAAAGACAAAAAAAACAACAAGAGACAAGTGCAAGAGGCAATGTACTGCATTGTTAAACCCACTATTAATCGATCATTGACTGATTTAAACAAACTGATGATCCAAACTCCTATCCCTAATTATAATACTTCCTAATAGTGACAGCTCACTCAGGAACTTTAAAAAATGTGTTGCTATGATGATATTTTCTGCGATGCCAAAAATATGCAGTTTAGAGTCCTTAGAGGAAGAGTTTTGTAACACTCTGACGTAAAGTATGTAACACCTGCTAACATAATCTTCAGCTCACAAATGTAATACACCAGAAATGTAATACAAATCTGCAGCTTTTAATGTAATAATCTAATCTAATGTAATAATCCTAGAAAAAATGAACATTTTCAGCTTAAGAACGTTGTAATATGAAATTTATTACGTTTGTGGTATTGTTGCATTAAGATCTGTGGGGTTTATTACGTTTGTGGGCTGTCATTACTGAATGTCAGTGAATGTTTTCTGGAAATGGTATGGAATGCAGACAGATAGATAAAACACGTACCTTCAGCATTTGGTGCTGCGTGTGTAGCGAGTTAAACCTGCTGTTGGCATCTTGCTGTGGAAGAACAACAAGAACATTGTCTTTAGTTCAGAGTTGGGACCTGTTTATAGAAGAACTTTCTTCAAATGTACTTTATGGTATTTTATAACAGTAATAAAGAATTGAGCAATAATGGTTAAACATAGGTGGTTTAGTGGTTAGCACTGTCGCCTTGCACCTCCAGGGTCTGGGTTCGATTCCTGTCTCTGGTCTGTGCGCATGGAGTTTGCATATTTTCCCCGTGCTTGATGGGTTTCCTCTGGGTGCTCCGGTTTCCAGAGATTACACAGATTAAGCAAATTGACGTTGCCGAATTCGCCCGTAGTGTGTGAGTGTATGTGTGTGTGCCCAGTGATGGATTGGCACCCCATCCATAGTGTACCCCGCCTCGTACCCTATGTCTCCTGGGATAGGCCATCTATGACTCTATACAGGATAAAGCGGTTTAGTCGAGTGAGTGAGTGTGTGAGTGAGTGTTAAACATATCAAGCTCACTTCATTTTTTGAATTCCAAAGAGTTTTTTTTTTCTGATAGAGATTTACACTCTTTCGGCGCCTCTTTAATCAACATTCACCAAAATGTCTTTAAGACAATAAAAAAATAACCATGTTCTTACTTTGTTCAAATTTATGACTTGCACTCATGAAATGCATTCAACAGGCCATAAGCTGTAGTTTTTAGTTTAACACTTTTTAAACGTTTACTTCACAGTTACTCTTGATTAACCCCTTCTATCAGCTATAGACTCTATAGCAACCACTATCACAGTGCGGTGGACAGTGTGAGAAAACACTAGAAATGAAAGGTAAATATTTGAGCACCTAAACATATTGACAGAGCTCTGTGACAGACGTGTGTGTGGGAGTGTGCTGTACACAGGGATTAAAGCTTTTCATGGAATTATTTTACAGCAAATCATACAGAGCTCCCTCATATTAGGAAATGTCTTTAGGATGCACTGTCTGCTCATTTTTCGAAGGGAAAATGGTACATATGCGCATTTTGATTTGGAAAATTAGTGAGGGGTTAATTTAAGGCAGGTCTTTATATTAAGACAGATGAACATTTGTTTGTTCATTAGTATAATAATGTGTTTTCAGTTTATTCTGCATGGCAATGCCACAATAAGTGCCTTGTTTCGGGAAAAAATTTATCACTGCCAGCAGGGCTGACATGGCACTGATATTCACCGTCTGCCCTGCTGGCAGTGATTATTCTTAATCTTAATTTTTTTCCCTGAAACAAGGCTCTACTTGTGGCATTGCCAAATAGAGTGGATAATGTTTATATATATATATATACTCACCTAAAGGATTATTAGGAACACCATACTAATACGGTGTTTGACCCCCTTTCGCCTTCAGAACTGCCTTAATT
>JAQQZT010000038.1:21590872-21612466 GCA_030068275.1 Clarias platycephalus | reverse complement strand
TAGCTAGCTTAGCAGCTAATGTGCAGAACAGCTAGTAGGCCTAGCCAAGCCTGTCTTGTGTGTGTTTATCCCCTGCAAGTATAGTCCCTTGTGTTTAGTCCTCTAGTCTGTTTAGTGTGTCTAGTCTTATCCAGTTTGTATCTCATGTCTGTATTGTATATTAGTGTGTTATCCCTTGTCTGTATTAGTTGATTATTGTTTCTGTTGATAGCACGCTCCAAGTTTAAGCCAACTTCCTTTGTTCATGGTTTGTTTGTTTGGTTTTTTATTATTAAAAAGACTTTGTTTACCATCTTACCCCCTCTGCGTCTATGCCTCAACCATGCCCACAGTCCAACATCCTAGCAGATCGTGACAGTAATTCTTTTCCCTTCAAAGTCATGATGCAGACTTCTGACAAAACACAGGTTTTGTTATAGCAAGAGAACTTTCTAACACTGTATGTATATAACACTTCAAATATAGATATTATTATTATTTTTCACTCACTTTATCCTGCTTACAGGGTCGTGGGGGGCCTAGAGCCTATACCATAAGGCAGAGTACACCCTTTGTTGGGGTGCCAATCCATTGCAGAGCGCACACACATGCTCAACCACACACTATGGGCTATTAGTACTACAATAATAATAATAATAATATCATTTAGAAGGACATCAGTTGGGTCCCGGGTTTTATCCTGAGCAGGGCCATGGTCTTCTGGAGTTTCTGTGCCTGGATTTCTTTTATGTTCTTTGCTTCCCCTCCCTCCCCAAAAAACAATATATATAGTGGGGAGACAGGATAATTTAAATCAGGCCTTAGTGTGAACAAGTATATAAATGAGTGTACAGTATGTGCATGGTGTCCTGAGATGGATTAGCATGCCCTTCAGAGTGTACTCATGCTGGGATGTAAAGGACAAACAAGTCCACCTGTCCATGAAGGCCACATCCTGCGACTTATAGTTTTTTGTAATAGAAAGTATATTAAGCATGCAACCTTTTTCTACCTTGCAGTTGTACGGATATTACAGGAATAAAATTTATTTCCTCCAAGTGTGTTATTCTGGCCTGTAATGCAGCATGAGCAGCAGTTTAAGAAGATGGTTAGCTGGCTTTATATATCTCAGAGGATATTCAAACTTCCCTTTTGGTAGCTGGTAGATGGTGGGTGAGATTTGCCCCTCACCCAGTAGTTGTGTTTAATAAAGATGATGTAATATTAGTATTATTTGTATTATTAGGATACAGATATTAGCATTTTTACTGTGATCACAGCTTAGATTGTTGCCTAAATGAAAAATGTAATGCTTGCAAGTCTCATGTATGACCACTAGATGGCATCACTGGATACTTCCTGGACAAGAACTAAGCCAATAACTAATCAAATGATTACATATTTGGTTTGCAGATAAAAAAGGAAGCTTTAAAATGTTTCACTGCCTAAGGAACAAGATCATGATTGTCACAAAAGTCTCTCTCCAAGTCAGAGATGTTTCATCTTTCTAATTTGTACTACATACTGTATGTTAGTCTATGAATGTTTTAGAAGGATGTGTTACACACTGAGGTTACACCTTACTGTTATACCTGTAGCTACACTTGGATCTTATATCAGAAGTATCTGAATCTGCACTTTCAGGTCTAAATTGTTGTGGCTTATACATTAAGAAAAACGTGGCAATGATGTACAGAGTATAATGTAGGAATATACTGTATGCACTATGTATTTATGTAGTCTGCAGTAGTCAGAAGATTCTTAAAAAAATAATCAACTAAGAACTATATAAGCACTAAGGCATCATGACTTTAAAATAAACATGTTTAAAATTGTAGTTTCTGATATTGGATTATTAATATAATAATAACAACATGATTAGTTTTATACAGTATACTGTATATATACACTTTTTTATAATAGTTTTTCATTGTTGTTTGTTTGTTTGTTTAATTAATTAATTTGAAATCTACAAAACCAACTGATCTGGCGTCCAGTCTGAGAATAACGGTTATCTTAGATTAGCGCTGCTGATATGTGTTCTGATTGCTGTTGGGGGCGGGGCGTTTCCAGTTTACGCACATCCCATACAGGCCTGATGATGATGACGTGATCACGCGCCGACGTTTCAGGACAGCAGGAAACTGGAGACTGGGGTTGCCAGATTGGGCAGTTTTCGTCACACTAGTAAAAAGGAAAAAGTAATTGGAGTTGAATACAGTACTTGTAATAAAGTACCAATTTTCCAGATTATCAATATGAATAATAAGTCAGTCAGTCATTTTCTATACCGCTTAATCCTGCATTCAGGGTCGCGGGGGACCTATCTTCATAATTTGCAGTTATTAAAGATAAATTAATTATTGTTATTTTAAAACGCTAGTCTTGACAACTTTTTCTTACATAACTTAGATTTGCATTTATGCCAGGGGCGTCCAATCTGCAACACGCTGGCGTAGTGGTTAGCACTGTTGCTTTGCACCTACAGAGTCCAGGTTCGATACCCACCCCTGGTTCGCACCCCTGTGTTTGCATATTCTACCTGTGTTTAGTGAGTTTCCTCCGGGTACTCCTGTTTTCTCTCACTTTCTGCCCATTGTGTGTGTGTGTGTGTGTGTGTGTGTGTGTGTGTGTGTGTGTGTGTATGTGTGTGTGTGTGTGCCCACGATGAATTGGCATCATGCGCCCCATCTCGTGCCTAAGTCTCCTGGTATAGGCTCCAGGCCTCCTGCAACCCTGTACACAGGATAAATCAGTTTAGACGATGAGTGCACACACAGTCACAGGGAGCACCAATCTACAAAAGGCAGTGTGCCAAAAGACATTATTCTGTGTACATCGGGAACTGTGCAACTGGTGCTATTCTAACCATATGCCTTACCACATCTGCTTTTTCATCATGGACAGCAAGTTAGAACAAAGAGGGAACATGAAATTCTGCATGAACCTGGGCGATGTTTACTGCGATGCTGCAATGAGTCATCAAGAGTGGAAGAAAATCATTGGAAGATAACAAGATATCAGGAAGACCTTCAACAAGCTCAACCTCCAAAAACGTTGAAAATAATGATCATCAGGGAACAATCCACAACATTGCTGCCATTGTTGATGTGTCACCCGGAACAGTCCAGACAATCCTCACATGTGATTTGAACATTGTACCGTGTTGCTTCCAAGTTCATCCCCAGGCTGCTGACCCAGGAGCAGAAGGAACATCGTGTTGAAGTCTGCCAAGAACTCTGCCAAGTCAGTTGATGACCCATCCTTCATGTCGAGAATCATTACCGGTAACAAAACCTCTTCGTCTGTTTCGACATGCGCAGCATTATGCATAAACAATTCGTCCCCAGGGACCAGACCATCAATAGTGGATTCTACTGCCAGGTTTTAAGGTGTCTGATGGAGCTCTGTGGCGCATAAATCTCAAAACATCTCGGAAAATTGGAATCTCATGCAAAAACCTTAAAAATAAAGTATGCCAAAATTGTGGTGGACATGAGGAGAGTTTCTGAGAGTAAAACTGGAAGTGGAAGGGGTAATGATAAAGGGCATAAGTGCACACGTTTCACAGGTAGGATGTGATGTGAAGGAGAAGATTTCTGGAGTGAGATAGACAAAGTGGTAGTGAGTGGCCCCAAAGAAGAAAGATTGGTGACTGGAGCTGGCCTTAATTAGTATGTTGGAGAAGGCTATGGGGTCCAGGAGAGAAATGTGGAAGGACAGATTATTGTAGATTTTGCAAAAACGATGCAAATGGCAGTGGTGAATACATATTTTAAGAAGAAAAGAAAAGAACAGAGGATGACATAAGAGTGGTGGAAAATGTAACCAGGTCGACTATCTCCAGTGTAGCAATTTGACTGAGATTATGCAGAAAGCAGAGGAGCCACACCATGAAGAAATGGAAAAGAGTGGTGGTAGTTAGGTTGAGAAGAGAGATGACAATCTGTGAGTGTGTTTGTAGATCTAGAGAAAGTACATGACATGATGCTTAAAGATGAACCATTGTTTTGCATGAGGAAGTCTGGAGTGGCAGAGAAATATGTGAAGGTGGTCCAAGATACAGTATGTACAAGGACAGTGTTACGGCGGTGCCGTGGGTATGACTGACTGGTTAAAGGTGGGGGATGAACTGCACCAGGGATCAGCTCTTAGCCCCTTCGTTAGACAAGAGGCCCCATGGACTGTGATGTATGATATATGGGATGGTCAGTCAAAAATTATCTTCATTCTGGTTATATTAAAACTTCTGTTTGTCGCACTCTCTTTTCAGGTGTGAAGATGCAACATTGGTTTATTTCTAACCCCATATCTGATTTGCACGAATGAAGAGCACCGATTATTATTATTATGTTTTTTTGTGGTCTGAGGGTGTACTTCCTCCCTACAGTCCTGATCTTACTCCATTTGACTTTCACCGGTTTGGTCCCGTAAATGTAGCCCTACATTACAAGGACAAAGATTCACTTCTAATGAAGATGTGAAGACAGCGGTGCCTTTGTGGCTAAACATTTTAAAGAGGGAATATGAAAGCTTATTCACAGATGGACAAGCTGAAAAGCAAAGAGATTATGGCATGGAAAATGATGTATTTGTCTACTGAAAGTTAATGAAAATCAATTCTACAGCCAGAATGCGGATAATTTTTGACTCACCCTTGGGTTTGTGTGTGTGTGTCTGTACATTTGCCCATATAGTGTACAAGAAGAACCTCTTAAATGAAACATAGGAATTTACTTTCAGTGCACACACACACATACACAAACAAACAAGCACGCACGCACGCACGCACACATACGCGCGAGTGTGTGGTCACGTGCCCACATACGTCTAACCATATAGTACAAAAAAAACTATGAAAACATCCATTTAAATAAACCATTGGAAGTTTACTTCCGGTGTTCGCAGAGTGACGCAGCCACAACAACGTGGAAACAGCGCGTCCAATCTGGCAACCCTCGAGATAACAAGAACACCGACCGGGAAAAGCGGCCAACATCCAGTTTTTAAAGTCACAAAAGTCGCGTATTTTCTCCATCACTGATCGGATTTACGGGCGAAAACTCAACCCAAACCGAACGAATTTTAAATAAATGGTTGTTCGCTTTTCAGCCAGGAGTTGATTGTACAGTTTTTTAATCATCCTTTTTTTTTTCTCCCGACGTTTCCTTTTGGATCATTACAGCGAGCTGCTTTTCTTCCTCTGGACGGATCCAGTGAGTGATGTGGCTCAGGAGCTTCTAACCAAACTCCACGTTTGGCTCGAAACATTTCGACTTTTTCTTTCTTTCTTTTTTTTTTCCAAACATTTTGGGGTAACTTTAGGATTTTGGTGCCTTAAGCGCCACTTTTACGCGTCGCCGAGTGGAAGAGAGAGCGTTTTAAACAGGCCCAGAGCCGGTGCTGGCGGTCTGAGCGAGCTGGCTTAGCTCGGAGCTAACACGGTGCTAATTTAGCTTTGTGAGAAGATTGTGGTCAATATTATTATTATTTTGTTTTTGTTTTTAAGAAAACGATATTTATATTGACCACAATGATTTTAGAGCACATATAATAATAATAATAATAATAGCGTGTCTGTTTATTTTGTGTAATTTATTCCATAGTTAAAAACAATCTAGTTAGTTATGCACTCTTCTTAAAGCTGTTCGGAACAGCAGCTAACTAGTTTAGCATTTGGAAAAGAACATGTCACTCTGGAGTGATTGAGGCCGTTTCCCTGTTTCTGTGGATACATTTTTAATATCATTTCCATGGATTTGGTGTGTTTTTGGATGGTTTGGAGGACAAGCTGCAACTGAAACTGTTACAAACTCAAACCGCTGACATTAAGGTCTGATCTGAGATCATCTTCCGAGCCCTGGCTGAGAAACCCACATCAGTGCTGCAAAGGTAAATATCAGCTATTTCGGATCAAAGGTTTGCTGTGGATTAAAATAAATAAATAAATAAAAAAGTATTGAAATGTTGTTCGTTCTTTCGTGAGTGTTATTTTCCCCCACTGGAACTGAAACTAATCTTTTAGAGAAGTAAAAATAAATAAATAAATAAATAATTAATTTTGATGACTTATACTGTACTAGTCTTGCGGTCGACCAATGAGACGCTGTCTTGTTTGTATATGTCCCACCCCCAGGGGCGTGTCTTGAATTAACAGGAAATTATCTGTCAGTGCATTTTTATATGCATCTTCCCATGTTTTTCTTTTTTCTTTTCTTCTTTTCGTAGTCTTCTATGAGAGAGTACAGCGGGACCTCAGCTTACGAATTTTTTTCAGCTTACGAAGAAATTCACATTAGCATACAAAGAATTTTCGGCATATGAACAAACCCAACGGCGGTTAAGTTGGGTGTACGCCCGGGAGTCGTTCAAACCTTGTTTGTGTCAGTGGAAAACCAAAAGAAGCGAATTTATGAATTTTACAATAATTTTTTTTTATTTTTTTGCATTTTGTGCGAGATCTAGTTGCAGCACCATGTGGAAGACCTAGCGTATTGGGTCCCACGAAAGTTATGAAGCAGGAGTAAGAAGAAACTGGGTCCACTTTGAATGGAAATTATGATAGAAATCATCACTTAAAAACACATCCGGTGCCAAGAGGTATCATAAGCATGATTAAGTGAGGTTTAGTGTCTATCTATTTCATGTTTTTCTCCATGTCTTTCCTAATGTTCTGATTATAATCATATTTTTGCGTATAAAAACAGTGTTTGGTAATATTGGTAATATTTTTGGGTGGCTGGAATGGCTTATCTGCATTTACGTTATCCTGTGGGGAAAATGTGTATCGCAATACAAATTCTCGCCTTAAGAACCCGCCAGAATGAACAAATTAAATTTGAATGCTGAAGTTCCGCAATCGTTTCTTCATTTGGAAGAGAACGAAATTTGTTAGAAGAAACGTTTTGCTAACTCTGGGGTTTTTTGCTGCTGAAATGTTGCTACCCGAGACTCATCGATGATGTTGCGTCTGTTTGTACCATCAAGTATGACTTTTATCACCAGCTTAGGCACATCAGAAGGATGACCCTCTAGCTCGACATCACAAACCTGACTTCAGCCCAAAATGTGTACGGCATCGTCTAGGATATAGTTCTCAAGCCTGGGTGAAGGCAACTGTGAGAATTTCTGTTCCAGTTAATTCAAAGGCTCTCTTGAAACTTTTCTTGTGTTCTCAATAACTTGTTAAAAGGATAGTTTAGTTTTGAGTATTGAGTATTTGAGTATTTATATATAGATTTATATATGTATTTATTATAGATTTTGGTTGTTATAAATTTCTCTGATCTGCACAGTGACTGTAAAGTTTGTTCTTTTTATTCCCTAGCTAGCTCCAGGGAAAGAAGTGAGTTAAATGTATATTAAATACACCATAACTTTGAAAGATACTGACTTGATCTAGCTCAATGGGACTGCAGGAGCTTCATACTGTATGAGTCTCAGCTGGACTTTGGAATGTGTTTGTCCACGAAACAAAGGTTGCAGAATTTGGTCTTAATTACTTGGATTTTACTCGCGTTCCATGACACAAACTTCACGGTCGGTGCAAGGAGAAAAATGTTTAATGACCGAGACCTATGGTAATCTAGCTTAATTTTTTTATTTAAGGCATAAACCTGAACTTAGTTTGATTAGATTAGTAGAGGTATGGTGTATCTCGTGCTCTTTTTGCTCTCTCTTGTGTACCTGTAAATTAGTCGTCAGGAAACACTTCAACATACTATTGGTCTCGACTTCCTGTTTCAGAAGGAAATGCTTTAAAATATGCAATCACGGCTCTCAAGCAAATGCTTTGGCACTTTTGTGGATTTCTACTTAACGTTAACTATGCATGCAGAAAAATGGCTGCCTATTTGTATCATCATATTGGAAGAACCTATGTTTGAGTGCATGAGCAATAATATATCTGTACCTTAATGGTGCTCTTGTGTATTAGGGTTTAAGTTGGTGTTTTAAAAGCTAGCTTTTTAATCAAAACCTAGTGTGTGTTGTTGTTGTTTTTGTTTGGCACTTTGAGACGGGCGAGAGCATAGCATTCACGCTCGGTCTGAGACCGTCTAAGGAAGGTGACGTGATCATGTGTATTTAGGTTGACCTCTAACGTGGTTGAATTATAGAAAATAAATAGAAAGTGATTTCTCGATCAACTGGATTAAACTGAATAAAAGTAATTAAATCTTGTGTGTTACTGTTACTGATCCATGGAGCGCAAACTGAGCCAAGCGACAAAGCTGTAGCGTTGTAGTAGTGTCCTGAATTTTGGAGATTTGCCCCAGCTAACAAAAAGAGAAAATAATTTGGTGGTTATCTACCAATTTATTGAACGTATTGCTGTGCTGAGGTTTGTTAAAAGAGTGGTGTGTGTGCCATACACACTTCTCATCTTTTGCTTGGTTTAATTATGTGCAGTGGGAATAGAAACAAATCGGCTAGCTAAGAAAATGTCCGTCTCACATCACACTCTGATTTGGCTCGAAGGGTGTCAACACAACATTTTCTTTGTCCTACTACTTCATGTTGGACTGCACTTCCACTTCCCTCTTCCTTTAAATTAAGTTTGAAAAAGGGAAACGTTACAGTTCTTCTGCTTTACTCATGCTGAGTCTACAAACTTTCACTGTGCAAAGAGAGAAAGAGCTCTAGTGTGAATCAGAACTCATGTAAAGGTGGAAGAGAAACACCATCATGCCACAGTGTTCAAGAGCAAAACTTAAACTGTTAAAAAAAAAAAAAAAAAACAATTCTGTTGCTTTCTAATGAACAAGCTTTCTCGGGTGTCATTCATCCAAAAACTTTTGTTTTCAGAACCTTAAGATGATTTTATTTCTTTGCTTGTTTATTGATTCTCCTTTAGTGCTAGGGGAAACAAAATATTTATTTAAAAATATTTAAAAAATCTTTCGCATGACATACATTCTGTTTGTAAATATTAACTGTTAAAAAGCTTTTAGAAAAACAAAAAGTAAATTACTTCGTTACCCGTAATAAATTGCAGCCTTTTGCGATTAAATAATCACACAGATCTATAGTGTGATTTTAGATTTTCTATTCGATTAATTGTGCAGCACTAAAACCAAACCACACATGCAGACGTTGTGTCAGTTATGGAAGGTTAACTATAGTTGTGTTTTGATGATTAATGACAAATAAATATCAGCCACTGGCATTGATAGTCATTTTATTTGTCAATGGGCTCAAAAACAAACAAACAAAAAAACAGCAATCATATTAAAACGTTTTGCAAACGTTGCATGCGCAACTGTGCAGTTGATTCCAGAGTGTGAACTATGAATTCACAACCTGTGATCGTAACCCTCACCCCAAACAGTCCCCAGAGTCGAGTCTGGACGTGTGGACTCGAGCAACAAGAGTTTGCGCTATACATGTTAATGATTAATCACTAATCAATTTATTCCTGTTAAGAATTGATGAATTTTTTTTTTAAACTCCAATAAGGTTTGTTTTGCATGTAATGTTGATCTCGATAACCCACCTGTAATCTAAAAGTTAGCTTAAGGATCCTTACGTGCGCGCTACTAACTCATTTAAAAGGTCGTGTCTCTGCAGTTCCTTTCGTAAAGCCCGAACTGAGTCAGCGTACTTACAAGCCACACTTCCTCTTCCACCATACCTATTTTCACCGAGAACTCAAATCTGATCGCTGTTCTAACACACTTTCTGTAAACAAAGTGAAAATGGTTAGGACCTGAACATGTCCTACCATATGCATCTGGTAATTATTAATGATTAATCGATTACTGATTATTAACACGTTCAACTGTTGGCTAAGGAAAAAGAAATGGTGAAATGTGCATCTCATACCGAGTGTGTGATGCTTTAAAAGCTGCACTATTGTTTAAAGGTTGTTTTCTCTTGGTTTCAGCAACATATTTCTTCAGCTAGATATCAGCAGACGTGTTTGCTTGTTCTGTTTGTACGCCTGTGAAGGAAGCTTTGTTTGCAGTAGAGTTAGCACTAAAGTTCTTATTAAGTAGGAAAATCGGACCATTGACATAAAATATTAAGTGACTATAATATTATGGTTACCGGAAAAAATAATGTCTCGTGCAACCCTGAACCAGTCTTTCACAATTTGATGAATTCCGCCATCGTCGTCTTGGAATATGTCCAACAGAAACAACCCCAGATCATAACGCTGCCCCCCCCCCACAGGCTCGGACAGTCACAAGTCATGATGGGCGCATCACTTCATCCCTCTCTCTTCTTACTCATCACTCTGCAACAGGGTAAATCTGAACCCCTTAGACCACATGGCCTTTTTCCAACTGCTTCACAGTTCCTTCTCTATGCTCTCTAGCAAATTGAAGTCTTTTAAAAAAAAAAATTTTTTTTAGACTACCGTTTTGTGGTTTTCTTAAGGCTACAAAGCTGTTTAGTCCCAGTCCCTTGAGTTCTCCTAGCACTGTGCATGTGGAAATGCTCCTATTTTTACTTTTAAACATAGCGGTGAGTTCTGCTGTTGTATTTCAGGATCTTAAATCCCATTGAAAACCTGTGGAATTGACTGTGTGTCAATAGTGAATCCTGTCACAGGAAGACTGGGTGATGCATTAGGAAAAAAAAGAGCTTTAACAAAGTGTTCGTTAAAGAGTGTTTTTCCAGTGCAACCACATCATTGTCATTATTTCCTTTCTCCATTAAAAACAAAAAAAAGTTCTATTTGTTTCTTACTTATTTTGTTGGTTTTGTCATTGTTACCACACGAAAGGAGGAAAATGGCAAATCTTTTACACCACATTTTATGTCCGTGGCAAGCGTGTCACCTGACCTAGACTGAAATCTAATCCGTATTGTTCGTAGTATTGTGTTGCCTCAGCTGGACCTCAAACACAGTGGACCGGAAGAAAGCAGCTTTACAGGTTTGGCTACAGATGGCCGCGCGTTATAGCGCGCAGGTGAGCATGCAGCGTGCCGATTGGTTAGTCCGATGCTCTTGTTCAGGTATCCTGCAGGTCCCCATCTGCCGCTCTTTTTCACTGGAATCAAAGCTGTGACCTGAGCCCCCTCCTCCACCCCCCCCCCCCCCCCCGCGCACTAGTGTAAATCTCTCAGCGTTTGACCTCCTTATCAGCGTACAGTTTACTGAGGTAAAAACGAGGTTACATTTTGCTCTTCTCCCCTCTCTATCACTTCATCATCTCTTTTTGGACATGTAGAGGTTTGAGGAATAAGCGCTTTCAAAAAAAAAAGGCTTCTTTCAACAAAATATGTTGGATGATGCACACAATCATGAGCAAAACGTACACACGGTTGGTTATTGGTGTACCGATCTAGCACAATGGTATCGATGTAATAAATAATATAGTTGCAAGTTTTGCACATTTTAATTAACCTATAGTTGAACAGAGTTTTATTTCAGCATAATGGCACGATTATGTGAGACAAATGAATAAATAACTGAATAAGTTTGGTGTTTTCCATATAAAATGTTTCAGGCACAGAAAGTGTAAAAGCATTCATTATATCAAATATCATATAACAAGTTACACTATGTATACACTGCCTAGTTTTAAAAAACGGCCTAAATTATTGGTCTGCATCATGCAAACAAAACAACGAAGGAGATTTGAAATTACTGGAACTGGGTCAAGAACCCTTAAACACATTATCAGAACCTGCAAGGACGGTGTCAACTTTGTGGAAGAAATGTGGTCGGAAAAAATAATGAATGGATATCTCTTAAACTAACCACTTGTTATAGAGACTGATCAGGGGAAAAAAAAACTTCAATTTTGTTAGGAGCATAAAGGTTGGACTTTGGCGCAGCGGAGAAAGGACATGTGGTCTGATGAGTCCAGATTGAGCCTGTTCCATAGTGAGGAGTGCATGAAGCGATGCACCCATCATGCATAGTGTCCACAGGTGGTCAGGTCTAGTCTCAGCAACGTCATTTGGCCATAAAATTAAGTTTGCTGATGACCTGAATGTAGTGAATGACCAGTGACGTTTACTTCTGCACTCAGATTATAAAAGAGGTGCATGAGGAATCATTTTCACACTTGAACCGGCCACCACATTGTGTGCTGTAATCAAAGCTAAAGGTGGTTTGAATGAAATCCTAAAGGTTTCAACATTTTATTATTATGTTTATTTTTGGGCCAGGCAGTGCATTATGTTCTTTGATAAAACTTTACTCCAGTAAACAGGAAGTCTGATCTTATCACACAGTGTCTCAATACAGAGTAGCTCGATTGCTGCACGAGACCGATGGAGAGAGACAAAGAGGTTTAATGTAAAGCCCCACACACACTAAGAACAGTGATCGGTGCACTTAGCACAAGTCGAACCTGTATGTGCACGCTCTCTCTCTCTCACTTGCTCTCGAGAAATCAATTTCCGGGATATCGTGTATGATTTGTGGCCCTCAGGAAGCTGCTGTCAATGTATAGGATGTCTGGATTAGTGCTGCTATAAATGAAATGAACAAAGTTTTTTGCCATTCTCGTTCATCACCCTGCATGTTAACAACACTCGCGTTCGCTTATTTGCAAACTGATCCGTACAATTCACCGTTTGTTTTCTTCCCTGAGCTCTTATAAACAAATCAGACAGAAGCAGGGAGGAGACTCGGAGAGAGGCAACTGACCGAGACTCCCAAACTCAATAATAAGGCTGTTGATAATACTGTACTCCAGTGTCCAATACACTGCCTGAACTGTTTCCTCATAAGAGAAGTCTTAAGGGAGATTTATCAATGAATGGTTATTCATTAACATCCCTATAAGGTTTACACTGTATGTTGTTAAGGTAAACATTGACGCTAGGACAGTACACATTTAAGATTAAGTTTTAAGTCGAAACCTGTCATTACCGTGCTCCGGTTGTTACGCACCCGTCCTGTTGTTTGGGTTGCAGACGGGTGCATTGCAGTGGTTTTATTATTTTATTATTTTTTTTCTTTTCGGAATTAAGTATCGCAGATGTTTAATGTCTCACAGTCAAGGAGTGAGTCAGCAATTTACAATCATGTGTTCAATTCCAGTAATAAAAATCCTCAAGCATATTTCAGAATAACGTGTGGAACGTGTGTAGCTATAGATTTTCAGTAAACGGATTAATGCTAAAACGTTTAATGCTGTGCTCAGCTGCCTTGGTTATTTTCCCCATGAAGCTGCTTTGCTCTGGAATGTGGAGGGACTTTGGAACAGCAGTGCCAGATCATCAGTTTTCCTCATATCATGTTGATCTAGTGTAGAGGCATGTGCTGATATTAAACCGTCATAACATGCTAATTCTCACTGTGGTGCAGAATGACTGTTAGGATGGCAGCGATAACACAAACTAACTTTTCATGAACTTTCCACGGAAATGGTTAAAAACTCTCTCTCACTCACTCATCGTCCATACTGTTTAATCGTGTACACATGGTCGCGGGGGGCCTAGAGACTAGAGACCTGCACTCCCACGGGACCCAGCGCACGGAGTGCGGTGCGGGACAAGATTTGATGGGTGATTGCGGGTGCGGGGGCGGTAAGGTCCTCATGTATGTGCGGGTTGCGAGAGAATAAAATTATTCGCGGGACTCCCGCAATATGGAATTATTTTAAAAATTAATTTATTGAAAACAAATACTATATTATTTATCTACTGCACAAAAGCAACAAGAACGACTTGCGGGCGGGAGCGGGACAGAAAAATCCGTCCCGCGTAGAGACTATCCCAGGAGACTTGGGGCACGAGAACAGGGTGCCAGACCATCACAGGGCATGACTACCATTGCGATGACTTTCACTATGTGTAGTAATATAATATAAAGCCATGAGTGCAGGCAGACGGATGTCGCTGCCTTACAGTCAACTCCAGCACTCCACCACTTTTAAATCCCATGTGAATGAAGTTATGGGCACATTCAGTTATAAATAAAAGTGCATACAAAAAAATTTTTCAGCGCCATCAGAAGAATTTTAGAATTAACTAAAATTACGTGTTGTCAGTTAAAGACCGTTAGAGCACTGTTTAGAAATCAATGTCTCCTTCAAAATCTGTGTGCAGCACATGCTAGTCTCGTCCTCTGAACTCCGCCATAGCTACTAAACCAGGGCATGTGACAAAGTCAATGTACCGCATACTGAATACGGTGATGTACCATTTACTGAATAGCATATGTTATATCATTCACCCTACTGTCTTTGTCCCTCCCTGTCCCAGATGATGTGCGAGGTGATGCCCACCATCAGCGAGGCGGAGGTGGGAAGCAACGGAGGAGGCCGTGGCTCCGGGTCTCCTCTCCATTCGGATTCCGAGGGACATTTCGAGTCTCTGATGGTGTCCATGCTGGAGGAGAGGGACCGGCTCCTGGACACGTTGAGGGAGACGCAGGAGAACCTGGGACTGACGCAGGGCAAACTGCAGGAGGTCAGCCACGAGCGAGACGCCCTGCAGAGGCAGCTCAACTCTGCCTTGCCTCAGGTAAGATCAGCCCAAATTCATTTCTGACTAAATACAAACAGCAGTGGTATTAAACATAGGAACTCATGTAGTCACTCTTTTGAGCAGAAAAGCTTTGCAGCATTTACGAAGCATCAAACTTTTAGGGTGCATGCGCAGTAAAAGCAGACGACCACATCAGACTCCACTGCTCATTCAAGAACAGGATCCTGAAAGCATGGACTTGCCCGAACCGGACAGGTCAAGATTAGAGCATATCGTCTTTTACCCCGACCTCATGTGTGCGACTTTAAAACGACCCGGTGTACAGGTGTTCCTATTACAGTGTGTGTGTGTGTGTTGTTTGCCACTAGTTGAAGGAATACTAAACAGATGGTGTATCACTGGGACCGGAAAGACTTATGAAAACCTGCTGATGAATTTTCTCCATCAGTGACTCTAGATATTATTATTTTATCTTTTAATTAGAATTAAAAAATATATATATTTTAATGAATTATTACAGATGAAAGTCATTACTGTCATTTTAAAAGATGTTTACATAGTTAGGATTTAAGGTCTGTGTGTATGTGACCTGGTTAAAGAGCACGGCTAAGCCATTTCCTTTCTCTCTAGCCACAAAAGCTATTTAAATCAATAACTCCCCGGGCATTCTTTCTTTTCTGTCTTCTTTTTTTTTTTTTTGTTCATCCCTTTTTTTTCTCCCTCCCGCTCTGTGCTGACAGAGATCTCCAGCCTCAGGGAACTAAAAAAGAAAAACAACAAAGTGCGTTCCCTCCTAGTTTCTTTCCCTCCATCCTGGGGAATTCATACACATTCCTGAGCTGAAGACGCTGAAATTCAGGGACACCTCTCTCTCTCTCTCTCTCTCTCTCTCTCTCACACAGTACTTTCTTTCCCTTGCTAGAAGTCTGAGAGCCTGCATACCTAGGCAGTGTGGTGTGAAGTGTCATATAAGAAAGTGTGCACTTTAAGGATAGACTGAACAGCCAGCAGGACACTAACACAGGTTTGGCTTTTATACTTGGATACGAGCTCCGACTGTCAGGTTTTACTTCATTGTTCGGCAACGGTACAGAGACGAACAACGGATTAAAGCACTTCCACCTGCTAGGTTGACTTTTGTTGAGATAAAATCCCTTCAAAGAGTCACTTTCTAAATGGTGAACACAATTTAAGTAAAGTATTAGTAGTACTAAATGTAAAGATTACAATAGAAAAACGAACAATGAAAGCAAGCCAAAATGTCGTATTAATAAAATAAACACTTGCCATGTCTCTGTTGGAGTTAATACATTAAAGTTGAAATGTAATCTTTACTAACAAAACTACAACTGGTCGAGGATTTATGTTAATAATTAACCAGTAAGTTAAAATACTTATATGATTATTATTATTATTATTATATGGCTGTATGCGCTTCGCAACACCAAACAAACCTCCTTTATAATTTTGAGAAGCCACTTGTTCAAGTCAAAGGCATCTACACAGTACAGTATGAGTGTGTAATGGTGTAACTGTGTTTTTTTTCCTGGTAGCTAATTTATCTTTGGACTTTAAATATTACATGACATATTAAATCTTTGCAGTGACCCTTTTTTGCCCTGATTTATCATGACTCAGATCTGCTTTTTTTTTTCTTTTTCTTTTTGTTCATTGTGAACAGCAAGAATCACACAGAATCTGATCTTTTCATTACTTTTTTTGTGCCAATTCCATATTGTAGTTTTAAACTTGATAAAGGGAGTTACTCAGCCAACTGAGGCGGCTTGGTGGTGCTGGGTTTGATCCAGTGACTTTCTGATCAGTAGTCCAACTTCTTTTACCCGCTATAATATAGTATGAATATAATAAATATAAATAAATATAATATGAAAAAGCTAAGTTTGGAATTGTGTTTTCTTTTTGAGCTGCTCGCTCATGCACTGTTGGGGGCGGCGTAACACACTCCGAGCATGGCGCTATCCGCTCCTTCCACTTGCGTGAGCTCATAGACACCCCTGATGGGCTTTAGAGCCGTGATTAATGTGGAAGCACTAAGTACCTCTTATCCCTCCCCTCTGAGAGAGCTCGGCCAATCAGCTCTCTCTAGACCTCCGGCTGTGAGAGGTAACAGCATCACCCGGGAATCGAACTCTCGTTCACCGGATGATAGGGCGAGCACTTTACCACTGCGCCACTCGGAGGTCGGCAATTAATTTTTAAGCCATATTCAAATACATTTGAGATTTTCTCAAGATTAGATAAAGTTAAACCCTCTGCAAACCCGATGAGGTTTTTAATGAGGGTGTACACTGCATGGCCAAAGAAAGTTGCATATACAGTTGAGGGTTAACAGGTTTAAGGGGCCAACAGTGGCAACTTGGTGGTTGTGGGATTTGAACCTGGAGCCTTCCAAACTGTAGTTCAATGCCTCAACCATTGAGCTACTGAGCTATCTGGTTGTTCAGGTTCTCAGCTCAGTTAATTTTATTGCAGCATAGCGTTGCTGAGCCAAGACCCGACCCCCACCCCTGGAAATCAATCTCAATCATTGCAAATGAGCGTTTAAGTGATCTTCACTCATGCTTTTTCTGAACACATTTCACAGCCACTGCATGCAGTGTTGGAAAGGCATCTGGCGTGAAACCTGTGCTGAGCTTGTATGTGCAGACCGGATGGTCCGCTGTGGCGACCCCTTGCCGGGAACAGCCAAAAGACCAACAACGGTTAATGGTTCAGCATTACTTGTTCAGGTTTTTGGACAAAATGCATTGGACAGTAACTCAATTCCAGTCATTTTAATATTTCCTATGCTCGGTGCTCAATAATGTGGACCTTTTGAAATGGCGACTTGTCTTTTGGCCAGGCAGTGTTGAGGATATATTAATAATTAATTAAATATTGTCCACATGTATTATAATAGAAATGACTATCATGACATGTGTTTGTTAAACAGAAATACAGCTAGACTGTAAATTGACAGTAGTCTTGTCTATGTACCAATTCTCATTCCTCTCACCATTAAAACAAAAAGCAGGCTACGTCACTGAATAAAATGGGAAACATTCATGCATAATAACTCTTGGCTTGCTCATTCTCCGGGGACAAAGAAGCTTAGTATGCAGCAAAGCAGTGACTTTGGCATAAAAAAATGGGTTTGGCATGAAAAGAGAGTTGACGCAAGCAGATGATTTATTCTGATCTGGTTGATGAAATAAAGTCCTTCACTTCTCGCACCAAGTCAAAGCAAATGGCAGAAACGAGAATTCCTCATTCATCCCCGAAGCTATATGTGTATATAGCTTTAATGAGCTGATTATGAAAATGACTTTCCACAAAAGAGTCATACACAAGCCTGTACGCGCATGCAAATCCGACACCGGCATCATCGTCTTCCGGCAGGTGAATGCTGGTTATCGATCAGATGATAAGGAAAGGGATACTGTCTCTTTCAGCCGCCAGGTTGCTCATTCAGATGCTTCCATACAGCAGAAATTAAAGCCGAGGGCGTGGACAGGAGACAGACATATTGTACGCTTCACTAGCTTTCTTTTTCCCTCAGCGCATCTTTCATCTGTTTGAGGCTCCAGTCGATAGTTATTGTCTGACTCGCACAGTGATATTGACGGAGTGTAAGCCGATACCTCACCGACTCAGACGCACTAAAAAAAAAATAAAAGAGTTCAGAGTTGGGTTTATGACCTGAACGCTGCCTTCTAGACAAATGAACTTGAAAACATGGAAGAGTGGTTAGTTATGAAGATGAGGTTTGAAGAATAGGGAGGGATTAAAGTAGTGTAATTTAATGATGCATGGGTGGACTTAACCGGTTTAAAAGTGAAACCAGATTTTGCCTGGGGCTCTCTAGTGGCTGACTACAATGCAGTGTGTAACCCCCGCCCTTTCTTAAACAACTACACTCACCACACTGATTCCAAAATTTCTTTTTTTTACTTTTTTGTAATACTTACAGAATCGCAATACAATTTAAATCTCCACCTACTGTAGATATCCTAATATCGTATAGTTTGGTCCCTGGTGATTCCACTCTCTACAAATGATATTATCTCCATTTATTTTTAGGAATACTGTTCAGCTAACATTAATAGCACACACACATTTTTCATGCTTGAAATGTGTTTTGCTTTATTGGAAATGTATAAAATTGAAACATATTTTACCATATCAGGTCTATTATTGCTAAATTCCCACCATCTTTGGGTTCTCCCTGATCAACCATGAAGGGTGAAGACTATCGCATGCTTTTTCCCCAGACAAGTGAAGCCAGCTGATCTTTCTGAACTGCTGCTTCAGGCAACATTACTGTACTTCCGAACTGCAACACTCTGAGACCAGCAATATCCACCTGCTTCCACTTGCGTGTGCTTAAGAATCCCGTGATCATTTATTGTCATTTTGATTAATATTGTAGAGCAAGTAGGTCACATGACCTTCAAAGAGCATGGCTGAGACGTAACTGCGATTTGATTAGCGCTTTTCAGAAGTCTCTAAATAAAATTAAGTGTCACACGACAAGCCAATGACTACGCAGCCCAAGTTTTATCCTTTTCCATATCCTGTGGTATAAGAGGAATTACACACTCAAGATGAATGATTAAATGAAAATAATGGACTTTATTAAGGGGGTAGTGACCCTCCACTTGGCAACTACCTTACCTGTCATGCCTTACCATACCTTACCATTATCCCTTACTTAATTAGGTGTGGTTTTTTTTTTTTTCACGGTTCATTTTCTCATTCATTCTAATTCATTCTTTGCCTCAGACCAGCTCCCAGACTGGAATTTCTCTTTAAGCTGGAATTTCTGGAAACTTTTTCTCCCTCTGTGTTGACGTGGGAGTTTATGGTTCATATTAAGTGTACGAGAATAAGAGTAACAGTACTGCTGTTAGTTTTTAACTTCAGCCAGCACTCATTAGATGCCTTGTGTGGCTGGAAAACACGTTTAAAACGTTTCACATCATCCGATCATCTGTTTTGCTTAAGATTGAAAGAGAGGATACAGGATATGAGTAGACCTGTTAAGCCACGTAAGTGCAGATCACGGAGAAATGGAAAGCGAGATACTGTAGACAGGAACATGTTCTACTATATGCTGTATATACTGCGTGTCTTGTGTTGGGTGGTAAGGAATTTTCACTCACAGCTCAACCATATGACTGTAGCCGACTGCTGTTGTAGTGCTGTTCTACCAGAGGATGGTTGTGAAATCTGATTTACAAATTTGCTCACTCTAATTAATATGCCAAGCAAAATCAGCTTCATTATAAGCGGAAACTTTAACCATGTGGGATGTGCGCTCACACAAAGTAAAGAAAGCAAACCTTGCTACTCGCAAGCAATATTAATGTCTGCTTAAATAATTAATCAGGGTGGTTTTGTGCCGTGTCTCATGAACCATTCTCAGGAAACGCACTCGGATCGAATACAGGGATGATAGTACTGTACCCTGCATTCATTCATATACAGTGGAACCTTGCAATACAAGTATAATTCGTTTTGTAAGTGGGCTGCTATTTCAAAACACTCGTAAACCAAATCGAATTTTCCCATTAAAAATAATGGAAACTCAAATTATTCGTTCCACAGCCCCCCAAAAATAAACACACACAAATAATTAACACCAAATATTAAGTCAAAATAAAACCAAATTAACCTGCACTTTACATAAAAAAAAAAAAAAAAAAAAAGTAAAAATAAATCCTGACAGTGTTTCCGTTTAAGCACGCAGGTGCTGTGTGTGTGAATCTAAAGTAATCTCCCCTCTCCCCCTTGTCGTCTTACCCTTACCGCCTTTTACTTACTGTAAAGTAAAAATAAAACTAATTAACCTGCACTTTACTTTTGAAAAGAATCGCGACAGTGCAGTGTTTCTGGGTAGAGCAGAGAGAAAGTGTGTGTGTGTGTGTGTGGGGCACGGTGTCCAATGATGCGCGCACACGTACAAAAGAGCAGGCTGAGCCTTGATACAGAGAGAGAAAATGGATTTTTAACCTCTCTAATGAGACTTGCTTTTGCTTTACACGCGCGCTGTACACACTCACACACCCACATACAGACACAAAATAAAATGTTTTACACGCACACACACATGGTCACAGTGTTATAGTAAACAGTACACTCGTGTACGGATGTTGATTATACCAGTTAGAGACGCACACTAAGACCCAGCAGGGGAGACGATTACCCACAATTCCGCAGCACAAGAGAGAGAAAAACCGTTGGCTCAGTTGTGATCACGTGACGCTCCGTGTCGAAACAAGAAGCGCATGCGTGATACATGATACTCTGTACTCGTAAACCAAGACTTGTTTTTTCTCCAAGTCAAAAGTTATTAAAAATCTTTGCATGGAACACTCGCAAACCGCGTTACTCGCAGTCCGAGGTTTCACTGTACTTGTTTCAGGAATATGAAATGCAAGACTCAGGAATATTAAGTGTTTGTTTAGCTGGAATGGACACATTAATTTACTAGATTTCCCTCACAAAAAACACTTGAAATTTCAATTAAGAAACTGAACAATCGTGGTGCTGTGTTCATCAGGGCTGCATCTCTAAATAAGAATTTCGTCGTTACTCATTATCGTTTTGCTCTGACCTTGATAAAATAAAAAAATCTTAACAGGCAACTAGCAAGGTTTGGTTACAGCCAAAGTGTAAGCAGATCTTTGTAAAAAAATTAAAAATAAAAATAAAAAACAATTACGTTGCCTCTCTCTATGATGATGGCGGTAGCGTCATTGAACAACAATTATTAGTACGTGTGATCAAATGATCTCAGAAGCCTGGTGTATGTATAGTTACGTGGTACGGCTGTTTGGGATAAGGTACAAGAGTGACAGAACTTAATATCCCTCCCTGACGGTGAGCTAGCGTTAGGTTTAATATTATTAAATGTTTAACTCAGACTGTAAGCTTATGCTCGACTCAGCAGACTTTTCACTCGTTCCCTGAAGCGCTGCTCTGTTTTTAAGGTTTTATACAAGCTGTATTGATTTTAGAGTAAAATATTTCCTTTAGAAAAGAAATTCCTTTGTATTCAAGGAAAGTTATTAATGAATTTATTTATTTTTCCTTCCGATGGAGGTATAAAGAGCGAGCTCTAACAGTAAAAACTGAGTCTCATACAGTTACAGTGGCTTGCAAAAGTATTCGGCCCCCTTGAACTTTTCCACATTTTGTCACATTACAGCCACAAACATG
>JAQQZT010000038.1:21579353-21590772 GCA_030068275.1 Clarias platycephalus | reverse complement strand
ATAAAATTGATTCATGTTTGTGGCTGTAATGTGACAAAATGTGGAAAAGTTCAAGGGGGCCGAATACTTTTGCAAGAAATTTCCATCTTAATATAGAAGCATATTCCTTATAACGAGAACGCTGTACAAAAGAGATGAATGTGTAGATTTTCAAATTTTTTGTTAAATAAATAATACTTTCTGTCTCACGCTGAATACCTTTTACTAGACCCATTAGTGTTTTCCAGGAATAATGCTTAAGAGTACGTTATTTAGACCTACTGTAAAAGGCTAAGTCGCTGCACTTCTGTTGTCAGTGGATGGGAACTGGTGCAGCCATCAAAGGTTTTTTTTTTTTAGACCATTTGGCTGTAGTTCTTGCCACCGTGTAGGCTGGATGTGTGTTTTTACCTCCTCTGCTCTATTTTTATCCACGTACGCTGTGTCCGTGTGACCGCCCAGCTTCGCCTGTAAAACCAACCAAATTACATGCTCTGGACAGCAGATATGATCTTTTCTCTTTGACGCGGAAAGAACAACAGTGGCGTGTTCATAACCTGGATATAGTTTCTGTAGGAGCGTGTCTCCGTTTTCCAAGTAAAACACAAGAGAAGAAGAGAATAATGAATTTAGCTTTCGCACTATCCCTTTTGTTATTGAAATTTCGGGGAAAAGAGGTCAATAGCAACGCTCTCACATGGCTTCCTACTGTATCAGCTATGGATTTGTAGGTCGAAGGATGAGATTGGTGCGTGCTAGACGCACATGGGGATTTTGGCACTGATGACGTTGCGTCTAAAAAGCAATCTACTTCTGTTCTTAGGTACGATAGGCTTTTGTATCTGATTCAGTCCATGTCTTAAGTACGCCATATCATTCCCGAGACCATCTTTTCCAGCGGACTCAGGAACAAGCACGGAACGATTGTGTGATGGTGAAGTTGCATCATGAAACAACCGAGTAAAAATCACAGCTTTGTTTAATACTGAAAGTAAGAGCATGAGAACTCTCAGGATCGGGACTAAACATCTGTGTGGCCATAGGAAAACCGCTTGTTAATGAAACTAACTTGGACTTGTGAGCAGAGGAAAGATCTCGCGCGTCTGATGACTCCAGTTTGACGTATTCCAGAGTCTCTGGTGGTAGTGTTATGGTCTGGGGTTGCTTCAGCTGTTTTTCCACATTTCCACATCAGATCTAAAAAGTCCCCACTAACTGTGCTCCTGCTGGAAAGGGTTAAGTTTTTTTGAGGCGGTTGAATAAGTCAGTGTGAAGTACTTTCTCTTTGGCAGTGCTCGGGTTAGCTCTGTCTGTTTGATGGAACCCGTTCTCCTCTCAGCCTGTGTTCACTTCCCTAAATGGTGCGAGCAGAATTACAGTCAACAGTCGGAACAGCCATAGAAACAAACTTTTTTTTTTCCATTTTTTTCCCCCTGCCAGTTTGATGAAAGTTCAGCTGAGTACTATAGCTCTTCTTTCTTGCAGCATCTGAACTTCTCGGACAGCCTTCATTTTCTTTCTTTTTTTTTTTACGTTGTCATCATTGTTAAAGCTCTGTGCGGTATTCATGAACATTCCAAAACGGATGAGTCTTGTGATTTAAATTTTTTTTTTTCCTTTTCCCCCCCCTCAAAATCAATATTACCAGTACCCTCTGAAAGCCCCACCTTCGTCCCATTAACACACAACATTTTCCCATCACTCAAATACACACCACAAAAGCTGTCTTTCTTTTCCCACAGAATAAAATATGAGCGCAATGCAAAACCCGATTATTTTTCTTGTCAGGGTGAAATGAAAACTGTTCGGAGTTCATTCATAACAGAAAGTTGATGCATATGATTTAATACATGCGTACGCTGAAATGGGAGTAAGCATGCGTTTTAGCATGTTGTGATCATATAATTCAAGGTCGGGTGACCGTTTGTGATCGTAGTTCTTTCAGAAGCATGCATGTGTTTTTTTTTTTTTTTTTTTTTTTTTTTTTTTAAGCAAGAGGCCTGGATCTAGAGTCTTATTATGGTAAATATGCGCTTCTTCAGAAATCATCCTGAAGTCTGGTCTTCAAATTAAATTTCGCTGCAGGCCAGGCTCGAAACTAAAATCTGCTCCGGCCAGTGTAGAGTTAAAACTGTTTAACATACCGTCTCCCTTTCCTTCTCTTTCTTATTTTCTTCACTGGCTTTTTTTTTTGTTTAGTTTTTTTGTAGAAAAACAGACCACAACGAAATGTCATTGTTTTACAGTAGGAGTAAATACTATACAGTACATTTTAAAGCTTCTCCTGAGCCTTTTATGTCCTGGAATTTTGTGACCTCAGTCTTTACACTGAATGTGATGGTATAAGCAGACACACACACACACACAAAGGCTGGTTTGTTGGAACAGAAGCAGCAGGTCGATGCCAGATGTGAATTTAAATAGCAGGCTTCAAGTGAGTTGCATCGTCTAGCCCTACACTGCAGTGAGATTCGAGAAAAGACCTGAAATTAACAGAACTCTAGAAATTCTTTCAATTCCAAAAGAACTAGGAAGTTCTCTGGAACACTCTACTGTGAAATCTATTAAAATGCTGAACAAGATGCCTTTCAGATCCCTCATCATGCGAACTGTTGTAGAGTGTGTGACCAGGTGGCCTCCTCTACTTTTTCCTGCAAAATGTTTAACTAGCAGGTGTTCTGGATCCTGTAAATAGGAGGTCTGTTGGATGCCTGAATCAGAAAAATGTCTTCGAATGCATGTTTTTTATTTTATTTTTATTTTTAAAAGAATGTGTGACCAGGCAGTCATCTTCAGCTTGCCTTAAAAAGTACTGAAAAGCTGGAACTGTTCTAGATCCTCTAAGATAAAAGTGTTCTAAAACCCTTAATGAGATCATCGTCTAGACGCATTAACTAAGTAGGCTGGTTAACTAACTGGTTTAGTAACATTTTTACTGCATAGTGCAATAAGGAAGTGATGTAGATTTTTTTTTTTTTTTAAGTCGTCTTAAAGCTATTTTTCAGACTAGAATCTAAAACACTTTCTGCTTAAGCATTTAAGTTCTCAAGCGTCTAGAGTGTTTAACCAGAAAGTCTTTTTTCTTTTTTTTTTTTTTGCACTTGTTTTAAAATGCTTTACTAGGATGCATTCCAGATATCATTACCAGGAAGTGTTCTAGATTTCTTTACTAGGAAGTGTTCTAGACTAGGTAGTCTTCTTTGCCACTTTACTTTTTAGTGTCTTAACATCATTATCTAGAAAATATTCTAGATCTCATATGGAAGAAGTGTTCGAAATCCCTTAACCAGGGAATGTCTTAGAACCCACAACAAGGAGGTGGTCTAGAATGATTGATGAAGTGATCTTCACCAGCACTGTGTGATGTGTACCAGGGACGTGTTTTTTAAATATGTTATTCCTTATTTTGACATTTTTTACCCCTTAAGCAGAAAGTGTTCGAGAATGCTCGATCATGCTTACTGCAAAGTGTCTTAAATTGCTTAACTAGGAAACGTTCTACTCGTCATAACTAGTGCTTTTTTGGCGTTTTACTGTCACGTGTCTTAAATTGTTGTCCGAGGAAGTGTTCAAGATCCCTAAATCATGCTTCCTACATAACCAATAAGTGATTTTGATGAGCAACAGTGTTCTAGATCCCGAAAAGCATTCGCGAGTGCTTAACTAGGAATTGCTCTAAAAAGTTTCTCCAAGAAAATGTTCTAGAATCCTTTACTAAGAGGATTTCTTGAACCGTCACTCTCAAACTACCATCAGATGTTCCGTAGTGCGGAAGTAGCAAACGTTCTCGAATCCCCAATCAGAAATCAGAGTTCTAGATGTTAAACATTCAACCAGGGAGTGCAGTATGATCCTTCCACTGGAGACAATGAAATAATGCCTTGTGAAGCGATTTAAACGAAGGATGATCTCTAACACTGTGATGTAATAAAGGGGGGGGCAGAAGCAGAATTTACCCAGAAGGCACTGTTACTCTGAAACCGTTCCAATTAAAATAAAAATGGAAGCCAAATTTGTTCGAGTCATTATAAAGAGATTATATGCAATATCAGATTTCAAGAATGTCACAAAAAAAAAAATCTACATTTTTGCCACTTAAAATAAGGAACAGCAACGAACATGTAGTTTTACACACATTTGTAACAGAGCATGTGGTAAAATGTGTCTGGCTTTTCTGTTTCTGTATGAGAATTTATATATTTTTATCGGTGAAGAGTTAAACCGTGTGTGGTGTGTGTGTGTGACCCTGTTTTGAAGAGGCCATGCTGATAGGTGAGCTGCTTTTTAGTAACCGTATCCTGTTTGTTTCTTACCTGCTGAACATCTGCCGGGTGAACATTAGCGTCCTAAATGTTTCATGATCTTATGCTGTGTGTGTGTTTGTGTGAGCCTGCAAATATTAGATATGATAAGAAATACATGTCCTCTCATTGCGCCAGCAAAGACCTGTAGGTTTTTATTAATTTAGAATGATTGAGGTTTACAGGCGTAGTACGTAGCTTCCGGTTGTGTGAACGTTACATGATTGAAATATACTGTAGGCTTTTCTTTATCTCGCTCACTAAATGTGTAATAGGCTGGTGACTTTTATTGCGGTTTTGGTTTTAGTAGATGGCCACGTTCTGATGTTTTATGACCTGTTGTGGTTCTACTGCTCCCTGGTGCACGCTTTAATTCTTAAATCAAAACATAGAACTTTGGATTCAGTGAAAGCTCAGCGGGAGATCATGCGGCCCACAACCATGCGAAGGGGAAAACGAACAGGTAAATACATCAGTCCATGGTAAATCAAAGTGAAATGAATCAAAATGTTTTATAACAGACATGAAACAAAAAGAGTTGGCACTGAATTGACTCACAGTGGAGTCCAAGTCTATCAGACTGAACCACATAAGGGTGTGATGGTCAGATGCTGTCATGGTGTTGCCTAGTTAATGTAGGTATGGAGACGTGTGCTGTATCACATGAAAGAAGAAGCTTTCCCACCTCTTACTGACTTACGACTTTGTGCCGCCTGTCACCGTTAGTCTCGCCCCGTAAACATGCCCGGTTCATGTGACGGTGCCTCACCACTTATTCAAGAGTTCAGTTCGGTGGTTATGAAAGTATTTGACCCTACACTTTAGGCTCACCCTGCTCGTCTGAAAATACTGAAATGGATCCCCCATCACGACATGGACCTGATACATTAGATCCAGTAGGGAAATGAGAGATGAGTGGAGGCCCCCAGTGTAACCGCCTGTCTAACACGGTCGCACAGCGTCCCTTCAACTACATGACACGAAGGTGAGCAGAAGTTACGAAGAAGCATCTAAAGAGATTCCCGATCTGAATTTAAGTGTAACGTGTGGGGAAAGGAAACAATGAGCTATTGGCAAGGCTCATTTACATTCAGCAGGGGTGTGTGTGTGTGTGTTTTTTTTTTTTTTTTTCTGGAAGCCTCTGTCCAGTGTCTGCCTCATGTGAACTCGAAATTCTTCTGAACTCGAAATTTACTGACTTGAAGTCGTCCTGCTTCCGAATGAATTCCCTGAATGAAAACTTACTCAGGACACACAAATTATTTGATACGCAAAAATGATGGAAGATTAACACTAGTGTATCTTGCATGAGCCGACAAGCTCCTTCTTATGCTAGCTACCTTTTTTTGTTTGTTTGTTTGTTTTTTTAAGAAAATGGATAATTTACGACATTTGTTTTGTTTAAATTTTTTCTTTCTTTACTTTTATTTTCTAGTCTTTTTTACACCACAGTAATCTGTTTGAACGTGACTGATTTCCCGGTCCTCCGACTCTCATTATTTAATTATCCTGTCAGGTTGAGCTACTTGTGCAAAAAAAACAAAGTGCGTTAACTGCCTACAGTGTGACGTAAAAGCCCACCCAGGAAGTGTGAGTCACCGGCAACGCTGTAAGGCTAAGAGCCTCAGGTTTACCTTGTGTGTTTTAAACAAACAGTCCAGCACCTGTTTTTCCATGAGCTCTCCATCCTTGTTCCATTGATTTTAATTATCCGGTGCGTGTGTGCGTGCGCGCGTTCTGCTCTGTCCGTCGTATCTCATCTGTACGTGCATCATGGAGAGATGATTAGTGCAGTCTGCTTTATTACCGTGAATTACTGGCCAGTTTAGAGCCGGTGTTCAGGCTTGTCGAGGCTAAGTAAAGCTCGAGCTCTTCAGTTGGCAACTGTAAATTAAATGGGTACTTATTTTCGTGTTTGAGGAGGTGGAAGGCGTCCCTCAACAGTTGGACGAAGTATTTTCTCATTTCTATTTACATCCAGTTGTTAAGACGCTCTCATCCGATGATGTAAAATGGTTGAGCACAAGGTGATTAAAGAGAACACGGAGTGTCTGGAGGGGGGGAGGGGGCAACGACTTAAAGGGATATGCGAGTACAAACAGCCAAAAAATGTTAATAAATTCAATTGTTGATGAATTATTCACTGCTTTATGTTCTTTCTTTATTTTTGTATAGGCCAGCTTCAAACAAGCCAGTTTGATTTTTCTCCCTATTGTGACCTCATATAAGACGATGCCCCTCCCCCCCCACCTGTCATGTTGCACAACTCTGCTGTTCTTTGGTGGGGCGGGGCTCAGCAGTAGATCATTGAGTGATCAGGACACTGATGGGTCTCTGTGTATAGAGTATTATAGTAGGATGATGATGTAGAAGGGGAGGGGATATGAGCGCCCCCTGCTGGGAACACGGTTGACGTGTCTGCACAAAGCAGAGATCTTTATTGAGAGTAAAATACAGTATATAATACAAACTACCACAATACAATTCTAACATGTAAAAATCACTAGGCTGGGTATGAAAGGAACTACTTTTGAGTGGGAATAAACTATGAAAAATGGTTAATTCCTAAAATCCTCAAATGGGTTATTAGTCTTTGATGATGATGATCTTTAGATGATGTAAAACCCACGTTAAAAAGAATTGCATGTTGATTTGAGTAGACTTTTTGGAGGCACCTCTTGGTTAGTCAAGTTAGTTATCATTGAAGTGTATTTCTAGACACGGGTTATTGTACATCTCCCTTTAATGACGTGGACAAAAGCATTATTCGACTTGGCAAGCGATTTTTGCCAGCGTTTCTTTGTCTTAACTACTTCTTTGGTTAACTACCTCTTTTACTTGGTAAAAGTTCTTCATGCTTTCCCATTTTTATCAGTTTAACAACATTAACTGATCCAAACCATAGGCATTTTGAGAGCCTGTGTTTTTTTTTTTTTTTTTTTTTTTTTCTCTTTCTTTTTTTTTAGTTGAATAGTCGGTTCTCAACTGGTGATTAGATTCAATATGTGCATTGACATTTTTTGAAAATTTGAAAACCCAGTTGGGAAAAGTGTGTGTGGAAATAGTTATAAGGATAAAGCTAAAAATAAGCTGATCCATATAAATAAGAGATTTTGTCTGTACGTTGGTCAGAACTTGCTCTTTAAATGATGTATTTACATTTCATACATTTAAAGGACAGAAACATTTCAGAGACCTTGCACATCCTTCGATATTTTGCCTGAAGTTAAATCTGCGCATTAATGAAATCAAAGTGTTGATCGTAAGGATGTTATGGGTAGTTTCGTGCCGGATTACATCAGCAGCCAGCATTTTTTTTGGACAAATATATAGTAGCACCTTTTCCCTTGAGGTGGGCGTGACTATACGCGTCGCTTAAGAGTCAATCAGCACAATAGTTTACCATAAATGCTCAGAGTATGCAGAAGACTCAGAAACGACCGTAACGCCACCTATAAGGCGCACGAACGTGTGACACAGCATGAATTACTCAAGCCAAGTACACTAACGAAAACTGACCCTTTTAAAAATACAATATATTTTTATTCCTCTTCCAGGTAGTTTAAAACCAGTTCTTCTTATATGTTCCCAAACCGTTACACTTATAACAAGCGGTAATGTGAGGCGCAACTATGAGATAAAACACGGGTCTTTAGAGCAAAGCAGACTGAGGTGAAGGTGTGTAAAATACCCGAGCTGAGAGCACTTACTCGACTTTAACTTGCAGGTTTATTTTTTTATGTTGTAAAACACTTTTGAGTGGGGGAAAAAAAAATGCGAAAAGTTGATAAAACTAAAAAGTTGAGAAAGTGAAAAGTAAACCAACCTGTTACTATAAGTAGGTCTATATTTATGATGTTGTGAAACTAAGAAATAAAATCAAAGATAGCTACCATAATGTGCGATATATTTTTATGTTTTAGTTAAAAAGATCTTAAGTAGGTATCAAACAAAGTATCTTTCAGTTTCGGGTATTGTTCAAAATTCACATCAGAACTAAATTCAATTCTGAACACAGGCCACTAAGACAGACAAAAAAATTCTTTCTTTTTGCCTCAGGTGAAGAGTCGCCGTAAATCGGTTTAAATTCGAGGCAGAACTGCCGTCTGAAATGTCATTACTGAGGATGAATCCACGCCTCCTGATTTGTGGGGGGGGGGAGGGGGGTAGGTAATGTAGTCAGAAGATGGGAAGATAAACGGATCTCAGCGCTACCGTATGTCAGGGCTGTATAAATACTTTGGGATACTTGAATACTGGAGCCAGGCTAAACAGTCTTCTTGAATCCTAAGCAGCGTTCATTGTCTCTTTAACACTTTGTATGTCAGTAGCATGAAAGGACTTTGTCACTTTTTTCCGACTCCTCAGTCCCTTTTGTTGATTCTGCTTTCTGTTGATAAGGCTGTAATGACCCACTTGGCTGTGTACTGTCTGAGACTAAAGACAGCTGTGTGCTCCGTCAGCAGAGGATCAGTGTTTTTAGTAAAATTAGTAGTCTAAGAGGGCAGTTTGCAGAAGCGCTGAGGTTTTTCCCCCGCCGGGTATCTTCAGTTACGTTGTGCAATCAGAAGGAATGCACATTCATTCCACGTTACAGTCCGCTCTGTAATTACGTCTCCTCTCCCGCCATTGGCTGAAGACATATGACTGGCATAGAGGTCTAGCAGTGGAGTAATAGTCATGTGAAACTCTGACTGAAGTGAAGGTTTCAAAACTTTAACTTCAACTATACCGTTTTGTTGAATCTGTTTGGAGAAGGTCTTTAAACGTTCAATTATAACAAAACAAATATTGGTTAAAACCAATATTTTAACAATGACAAAATGCCTGAACATCTGCGACATCTTGAATTTTTCTTTTCTTTTCAATGAAGCTTATAATTCCTCAGATGATGATGGATGAGACGCACAGGCCGGACTCGGGCGAACGTTTCCTGCTGTATTTCTGATGTCTTACTGTTACACTTGCGATGCGGCCTGTAGTGCATTTTTCTCTCGCTCTCTCATGCTTAACATGCTAACGATAACTCTAACAGAATTGCAGTTTTTGGAACAGAGGGATGAGGCTCATTCGTCTCTGACTTCCCCTGACATCTGCTGAGAGCGCTGAAGAACAAGGAAGGAAGTCATTCAGAGTAATGGGATGCAGCGAGTGTAGTCAGTAGCGGTCCAATACCTCCATTTCCTCGAGACCTACAAATAGATTAGCTCACACATACGCACACACACACACACACACAGCCAGCTTTTCATGCATTCTGGGCTCAGGTTCTTGAATCTTTGCCCGGAGCAGTAAAAGATTCTGCTGTTTCTTTATTCCATAAGAGCTGGGATTAGAGCTTCTGTTCAGATGAATGGGCAAAAATTCAGTTAATCACATTAAATCATGGTGAAGATTATACTGTGACGTGTCTGATTTATGAAAGTGTATTTTACCGAAACATTGCAGAATAATTTTTATTATTGTTTAGTTATTTAGCCTGCTTTCTAACTGTCCCCTTAAAAAAAATGCAGTAAGGCTGCCTAAAAAGTCAGGTTGGGAGTGGCAGTCACAACTCGATATGATGTCATGATTCCTAGGTGCTGATTCGATTGATATTGTGAAATATAAAGTAACACGTTTTTATCAAGAATCGACTGGTGCCTCGCTATTATAATCAACGTGTATATATATTTTAATTACGTCTTTAAGTGTTTATTTTTTTTTTTCCTTCCCTCTGATGTTTCTAATCCCAACCTTGTAGCTTCCGTCAACATGGTGGATCACCCCCCCCCCCCCCACCCCAGAGAGTTTGTACACTGTATTCGCTAGAACTCGTGTCCAGGTCACACTTTCAAATTCATTGCTGTTTTCAGATCAGTAGGGACTTCTAGACTTCTAGTTATCAGTTCTAACTCAAAGACTCTTCCCGTCCTTATATGGCTTCGTCTCCGTATTTAGCTTGCCCTTAATATTTGTGTACTTACCCCAGTCAAGATTGTTACTCATTATTGCAATTTTAATGTTTGTCTTGTTCTCTGTGTGTGTGTTTGTCCTCAGGAGTTTGCAGCGCTGACTAAGGAGGTGAATATGTGCCGGGAGCAGCTGCTAGAGAGAGAAGAAGAAATCGCCGAGCTAAAGGCTGAGAGAAATAACACACGGGTAAGTGCAAAGGGATGCGGTTTTTGTGCTGCGAAGCGCAAGTACTCAGTAAAGCTCAGGATCTTCTCAAGTTTTGCAAGCATGAGCTCACAGATGCCAAACATTGGCCTAGGTTGCTGTGACAGGGGGATTTTATTCACGTTTTTCTTAACCAAAAGTTGAACACATTAACCATCAATAACAATCAGTTAATCATTAAATATTAATGGTAATGAGGTGAGCACATTTTTATTCTAGCACCAAAATCCCAAGAAATTAGCTACGTGAGAGAAATAAATAAAGCCCAAATTGGTCAAACAAACAGAATAACAATTGGATTGCAGTTGATCGGTGATCCGTACAGACCCTTCTCTATGGTTTGGCATGCGCATGAACTTTGGATTAATTGCAGAGTTTCACCATTACTGAGTGAAACGTCTGTTTTTCTGCATCTGCACAAATGAAAAATTTAAATAAAAAGTTGAGCTCACCCAAAAAAATACACCAACTAGCTCAATTCTTTATACTTATTCATTCTTTCAGTAAAATGTGTTTGACCTATTTTGATTACGGCCAAAAACACATTTTCTAGCCAAAGGTAATAAAAGTAGCCCAGTTATTGGAAAACCGCCCACAACTGGCAACAGTGCACGCTCAACTTTGCACCGTGTGACAAGGTAAAGTCTGATTTCTCTTCCAGATTGTTAATACCTTCTTTCTTTAAGAAAAAATAGTGATTAAAATAAATGTAACACTGCTAAACTGTTGAAAATACTGCTATTGTTTGTCTCTGTCCTCATCGGAAAATGATGCTGCTAAAATGTCCAATATTGTTCATTATTGCGCAAAACCAACATCGGTTTATAAAATTTTAATCTGTTATTCTTTTGGGTACAGTGTAACACACTCGGACAAAAAAGTGCTATCCACCCAGTCCCCTTGCATGAGCTCACATACCCACAATTAGCTAGTGTTGCTATGATTGATGTGATATGATGTCCCATTTGGGGGGGGCGCGG
>JAQQZT010000038.1:21551462-21563054 GCA_030068275.1 Clarias platycephalus | reverse complement strand
CCGAACTTATGGCCACCGCGCGAAACCTACAGCTTGTTTGGTGCCACTGCAAAACAATCCCCCTCTCAAACAATGTCTCGCGGCGGGACGTTCCACCGCTCTGTGTTCCCGACGCTTTGTGCGCACACACACACCGGTATTGGGGTATATGAAAAATGAATATCATAAATAAAAAAAACACCGGTATTCGGTATGAAAAGGTATACCGCCCAGCCCTAAACCCCACAACCACCAAGTTGCCACTGTTGGGCCCTTGAGCAAGGCACTTAACCCTCAACTGCTCAGATGTGTAATGAGATAAAAATGTAAGTCGCTCTGGATAAGAGCGTCTGCAAAATGCCTAAATGTAAAGTAAGTTCATGCTTTAAAACCGTAGTTCTCAACCCTGGCCCTAGAGGACGCCCTGCCCGGGACATTTTGGTGTATTCCTAGCTTTCATACCCACTTCAATTACAGAACGGGTGTAACGGTCGATAATAGTGTGCTGGGAGCTGAGCTTAAGGGGTGTTTTTGCCCAGGTAACTGTCGTCAATCTTTCATAAAGTCCTGCCAGTCTTATCAGTGAACTTCTACTGCCTGGACTGGTGGAATTGTTTTGTGCTATGTGATAACATTTTGATAATTCTTTTGATTGTGTGAAGCTGCTTTGAGGCAGTGACAATTGCTAAAAGCGCTATACAAATAAAATTTTATTGAATTGAATATGATGTGTATGTGACAGTATAAATGCTTATGTGTAGATGAGAACATCAGTGCATCTTTGCCTGATCATCAGCTGAAAAATACTGAGATTCAGTTTAAAATGTAGAAGTAAAAGTACAGGTTATTCCATCAAATAATGTGAGAAGTAAAAAGTATTACATACGGAAAACGCAGGTGAGCTACAGATACACGGAGAAAATATATATATTTAATGTCACAAATATTGGATGGACGGTTTTGCTGCTGCTTTAATAATCTATTTTGCTATATATTTATTTAACGTTTATGGTATTAAAGGAAAAAAGATTTTGTTATAGGAAAGTGTAAATGTGTGATTTTATAAGTAAATATAAACATGGGCTGAGAATGTATGAATTGTAAGAATTATCTCCCGCCCCCAACTCCCCCCTCTTTTGGCCGTGTGTAGAACGCCCTCATCCGTGAGCTGGAGCACACAAAGAAGCTGATTGAAGAGTCTCACCAAGAAAAGGTATCGCCATCGTATTCAGTTTTGTGTAGTTTTTGTTAAAGTATTAAGTTTATGTTAAATAAATGCTTTGAATATTGTATTAAAATCACTGCTATGCCTGTGTGTGTTAGGAGCAGCTCATGATCCAGATCGAGAGGATGCGATCGGAGAGCGATCAGGACCGCAGCAGGAGTAACTCCTTGCTCCACCAGGGGTGAGACTCTCACTCAATCACAGCGCCTCGTACATCGTTTCCGCAGGACTCTTGCCCTCTTCTCCGATATTTATTTGCCCGGGATTTTCTACTCAACTTGATTTCCTTGCATGAAGGGAACAATCACACATTGATCACTCCATGATCGTCCACCAAAGACTTTCAAATAAAATGGTCAAAAATGTCATTCATTTATTTTAAATATTACGATAAGTCAACCCTTTACACGAAACTGTTTTGGTCCTATAACCTTTTAATTCAAGCTAAGTAGTAGACATGCTAATGCTTCATGCTAAGTTTGTGGTTGTCCACACCCCTTTTCATATACGGTTTCTGTCCACACATTCCTTTCTTCTTTTCAAGTTAATGTAAATTGTTTCCAGTCTTATCCTAAAATATCATTATTATTATCATTATTATTATTATTATTATTATTATTTTCATGTAGGCGCTCTCACATGGGCAGCACCCCAGACTTCAGGTATCCAGTCTCGGCGTCCTCTATGATTGACAGCCACTCTGACCAGTACAGCAGCTCGCTGGTGCTGAGACGACCCCAGAAGGGGCGCGCAGCCGCTCTACGAGACGAGCCCTCCAAGGTGAGACGAGCCATGTCTAGACTGTGTTGGAAAGTTTTGTTTGTCAGAAGATGTTTGGACAGTTGTCCCATTGTGGGGAAATTAGATTCAGGAGTTGTGATTGTAATTGATTAATATGATTTTATATGATATATTGTTTATGTGCAAATAGTGTTGATGATACAGCCAATGTTTTATAAAACAAGCATACATGTGTACGCATTATTGCTTTAAAAAAAAAAAAAAAATGTATGCAATTTGTGGTTGCATTCGTGCCTTTTTTTTAATACACAGATGACTGGGTGTACATTTAAGTATAAAATAATTATACTTGAATATAATTATAAAAACTAATTATATAATAATCTAAATATGAATTGTCAGATTTGCTACATTTATATCTTCCTCTTTACTTTCTTTGTGCCTGCTCTGTGGACTTCAGAGACATGTAAGTTCCCAGAAACTAATCTAGCCACATTTGTTGCTACTGCGCATATTTTATTTCTCTATGAGACACACACTTTTATGTTTCAGTCGGCTTAGAAACGTATCGAACTCCCGGTATCTCTCTAAACGTTAACATCTGTCTCTCTCTTGTTTTTGTATAGGTGCAGACTCTGAACGAGCAGGAGTGGGAGCGCGTGCAGCAGGCCAACGTTTTGGCCAAAGTGGCATACGCGTTCGAGAGTGACATGGACGTGTCTGATTTGGAGGATGACCGTGAGACGATTTTCAGTTCAGTGGACCTGCTGTCCCCTGCTGGCCAGACAGATGCACAAACACTCGCTCTGATGCTGCAAGAACAGCTCGACGCCATCAACAATGAGATCAGGTACCAAATAAGGAGTGTGTGTGTGTGCGTGTGTTCTTATAAGTGAATGTTTCAGTCCTTTCCTATCAATTTATCAGTAACTTGTTTTGTGTTGCCTCGTTACTCTGTGGATAATGTCCCAGTTTGCCCGACAGTATAAGCTTATAGCCCCTGTCCTGTGCGTCTTTATCAGAATGATTCAGGAGGAGAAGGAGAACACGGCGCTGCGAGCTGAAGAGATCGAGTCCAGAGTCGGTAGCGGCGAAAGTCTCGGCTCCCGGTTCCGCTCCATGAGCTCCATACCGCCCTCGTACGGTTCCCCCCGGCCCGGCTCGGCACATTCTGGCTCGTCCCCTCCGGGTTCGGGTCACTCCACTCCCCGGCGAGGTCCAAACAGAGAGATCGACCGCATGGGGGTCATGACCCTGGTAAGTCTCAGCCAGAAGTCTGAGTCTGCGAGCATTGTATTCTCCCTGTGTTATCAGGTATTAATATAATATTTCTCAAATGAGACCAAGTAATTTTAGTTTTCAACAATGCGGTGTAACTCATGGCACATAGAGAAACGTATGTCATCATGTGTAGCCAAATAACAGCAAATTTATCAGCGTAATCGAAATTGAGTTTCAGTTCCATAAGGAAAGAATGAAACATCAGGCGATGATGTGTTACAGGAAAATATTCAATAACCGTGTCGCAGTCATGCAGCCTGATGTGAGTTACTGCCCCTCTTTGAAAGTCAATATTTTCCTCAACCAGCGTTAGAGTTTTTAATTTTCTAAAGACAGACACATCTTACATTTCATGTGTTTGCGGTTATGATCAGTGTTTAGTGAAGCATAAGGAAGAAGATTGTATTAGTCTCTGATAACTCATGGGATAAACCAGGGTTCAATATGATGCTCAGACTCCACTTACTGTGTTTCCGGGTCGCTCCGTCCCATTTCTCTTGTTCGCTAATCCATATGTGTAGTAGAAATGAAGCACGTATATGTTAATATGTCTTGTATGTCTGTATGTCTCAGCAATACTGCTATGAGCCGTATGTGATCCAGAGCTCCCTCTCCCATCAGACCGTAGCTTACTCACCGTATTTCACCACTAACACCACTCCTTTGTTTAGCCCTGCTCCCTTCATAGTGCAGGTACCATCACCTCCACTTAGTCTGACTCTGACTCTGAGCTTATGCTGATTAGTTATTAGTACATTTCACAGAAGAAGAAAAAACCTCTTCAGATAGCACGATTACTTAAAAATAAAAAAATATATAATTTTAATAATGTATTTAGGGGCTGCTGAGTAGAGAAGGCAACACATTACGTTGTGCAGGACGCTATCTTTTAAAGCAGTCTTCCCTCCCTGATTTTGGCGGATTTAAAAGGAAACGGCCAATTAGACCCGGAGGCCATTTCGCGCGGCTGCTTGCCGCGGAAATGCCGGATGAGGAAGCAAAGCAAACGCCCTTAGCTTCGTGGAGCGTATTGCAGTTGCAACAAAGTTTTGATCTATTTTTAATCCAGGGTCAGGTTGTACACTGAAGCACGAACTGACGTATGAAGTATGTCTAAGCTCAGAGTGAGAGATCAGAAAAGTCCATTGTTTGTGGTTTGCTGTGATGACGTCTCCTCTTCGGCAGCATGTCTTACTCGTCACCTCTGTGTGAGGAGTTTAACTGTAACACTGTAATACATGGAGTTTAATGCGGAAGGCATGTGCCGATGACCATATAGTAATTCTGACAAGACTTTCGTTAACTGATGTGAACCTGAGAAAGCCTGACTTTTTCATAACCCAGCTTTTTTAGATATTAATTATTACGAATAGCCTAGTTAAATCAGATTTTAGTTTAATAAAGTTAGCAAGTTAATAAGCTGGATATTGTTCACTAGGTGTGTTTACACGGACCGTAATATTCCACTAATAATAGGGCATTAGTTAATTAAAATGCATCTAATTAAGGAATCAGAATGAGAGGAATGTTCAGTAGGTAAATATTAACCATGTACACACTTGATCTGATCATTTCTCTTATGTTGTTTATCTTCTGTGCATGTTTGCCGTATTTAAGGGGTAACATCAGGTAATAAGATGAGTTTCCAGGAGGGAAATTTTTCTTCCATTCCTGATCAGTAAACACCATGAAAACAATTTTCTCCTGCCTGACTTTCCTTTCGTCTGCTGGGTCTCTGGCTGAGGAAAGGTCTCTGATTGGCTCACGTTTCATACATAGTAAAGCCTCTAACCAGTCACATTGGAACTCTAAATGAGGCAAAAATGTCAATCACTATGGTTTAATTATTTAAAATGCATGATTGCGGTGATGATCACGAACACGCAGGTAGTTATTTTATGATGTCATAACGGCACATGCCTTGCATGACAGTGTGTGCGTGTGTGCGTGTGTGCGCGTGTGCGTGTGTGTTTTCCATCCTGTGCCTGCGGTGTGTTTTTCAGCTCTGGCTTGTTCTCTCTGGTTGCTGTGCCACTAACTCTTGCTTTTTTTTTCTTCTTCTTCCCTCGTTTGCTTCGAATGCTTCCGACAGCCTAGTGATTTGCGGAAGCATCGTAGGAAGGTAAATTATTCCCACCAAGCCCGGGTTTGTCCTCTTTGCAGCATCCTTTTCTTTCTCGTCTAGTTTCTTCTTCAAATCAAACAGTACTTCGAACCGTATTGTACGTACAGTGTCATATGTTTAGCACAGTATGCTAGAACGGTAGGTCATGCGAACGTACTCTGTTTAAAAAGAAGGGGATCTCGGATTATAAGAATTAAGTGATGAGCTTTTAGATTAATGTTTGATAGCAGAGATCCGAGGGTCTCAGTAGTGCAGCCAGGCAAGTCTGTGTTGCGCTTTGATCTTTGTGTTTGTGTGTGTTTAAAAACTGTGTGTAGATATTGGGTCTTTCAAGAGAGTGATTGTAGTTCTTTACTTTCTTCAAATTGTTTTTATGTTTTACAGGTCTAGACGAATTGTCTGCCGTGTGATGTTTTGAAATTATTTCTTGCCTGTACCCTCAGGGGGAAAAAAAAAGAAATTTGTCTTTACTGCCATGCCACACTTTTCTTGCTCTTAGGTCCTGTTATAAAATTGCTTATTAAATTTTTTTTAAATGTCATCAAAACAAATTAGTTTCCCCTTGGCCCCCGAACAAACTCCCCCACGCCCATGTACGTAAATCTATTTAAATACATATTTGATCTCTCATAATTTAATAATTTTGATTAAAAAACAAAAAATCACATTTAGTGCTTTCATAATCAAAATACAAATAAATATAAACCCACATTTTCTATAAACCCACATTATGTTTACATTTAAATGCTAAAACACAAACATTTAACATGAAAAAAGGGGATTGTTAGACTTCAAGGTTTTCTAAGAGGTGCCTGTTAATTGAGTGTAAATTTCAAAGAGTGTAATTTTGGTTTTTTGCGCCACATTGAAGTTCTTCTGAAGTTTACAAGCCTGGTGTAACCGGCTGCTGCGTGTTTATAAAATATGAAACGTCCCTTTGCTTTACAGCGTAGCCTCAGAGTTTATTACTTCGTTGTACTTTGCATACCTCTTAAAATCCCGACTTTACATTATATCTTAGCTGCCGGGTTTATTATATGCTAAGGCAAGGGGGGGAAAAATAAGTTTTTTGTTGGGGTTGGAGTGGGACAAGCAGGCGCTTGTGGCTTTGTGGTTTGTTAAATTTTGTGTTTAATTTCTGTCCATCAGCCCGCCCAGGATGACAAAGCATCTATCAGATGTGAGACATCGCCTCCATCCACTCCTCGCTCAGCGAGGCTCAATAAAGGAGGGCATGCTGCCAGTCACGAGGACATCCGAGACATCCGAAGGTACAGAAATAATAATGGGATTTGAGGTGTCGCACCATTAGCTACAGACGGTGCTCTTTAAACACTTTTAAGTATGCAGACGTTGTTGTACTCTGTCAAGCTTCTGGAGACGTTTCAAAGAGCAAATGAGACATTTGCAATGAGAAGAAAATAAATAATTTCAAACTCTGTGTATACAAATCTACAACAGAAATACTGTATATTCAGTATAAAAGAAAAAAAAAAAGTCAAGACTAAAAACAACACGACACACCACTATAGGAACATAATCCACAACTGGATGGGGTAAAGTGGATTGCAGATGAATTTTAATATATAACTTTATGAATAAATAATATGTGCATTTTAACCTTTTAACATTTGAATCAATAGTAATAGTTATTTTTTTTAGTAATTATTTTTATAGGTTAAAAAAATGATTACTTTTTGAACCACAAATGCTGTGGGTAAAAATCTTGATATAGAAATGTGCTGTGATTAAATTACATATAGGAATAAATAATCTTTTTCCTTTTTTTTAAATAAATTAATTTATTTCTGATTAAAGTATTAATGTGATTGTGTGTATGTTGCAGTATCTCTGCACTGCAAGACGGTCAGGGCAGTAACCCCAGCAGCAGTAACAGCAGTCAGGACTCTCTCAATAAAACGGCCAAGAAGAAAAGCATCAAGTCTTCCATCGGCCGCTTCTTCGGCAAAAAGGAGAAAGGAAGGCCGAGTCTCCCAGGGAAAGACTCCAGCCAAGGTTGAAACAATTAGTTTCTCAATTTTAATTATAATTTCATTTTACGTTTCATCTTTTCACTGCAAATAATTTTCTTCCCAAATGAAACCCAGTTGCATTCTACTCTGGTCACATGATCCTGTTTGTGTGTATCATTAGCATTAAGTAGCCTAAGACACAGCTCTTTGGATCATTACCTAGACATTGATGTGAAAATGTATATACTACTGATCGATTTTGAAGCTTAAGCAGTAGAGCACATGCATTTAATCCCGTCTTGTTGCGATAGGAGGTACTTCAGAGGGAGAAAGTTCCCAGGATTCAGTGGGGCTGGGCAAACTCGGAGGTGAAAAGAACAGGAAGCTGCAGAAGAAGTAAGTTGGCTACATTTCGGTCACCAGAAATTGCTGAAAATTCTACTGAGGAATACCGTACGAGGGATGTTCACGTCAAACCGGGACTCGTGACAGAATTTCTCATGAATGAGACGTAAAAGCTGATATGACATTCACAGGAGACCACAAGCACAGTATGGTGATGAGACTCGTGGCGGCAGTAAAACATTTGAATAGAGCAGACATGATCCTTTGAACATCCAGTGACTAGAACGTCTGATCCTTTAAAATCGATGGAAATTTGTTGCCAGCTTGCAGGAGAGACACGTCTGTCCATGGGAACTGGACAAACAATCATTTACGAACACCACTTACACATTACAGGAGCTTAGCTGCGAGTTATCGCCACATTCTCCGCACAGTTCTGACCTCACTCCAAGCCATTTCCACGCGTTTGAGCCGTGAAGGAGTTCCTGGGAGACCAGCGTTCCTCTCGTAAATCAGGCAGTCTGATGACTCGATGACTGAGAGAACTTTCTACCTTGATGGTCTCCAAGCATTAGTAAAAAGCTAGAAGTGCATTAGTGTAGGAGGGGAATATACAGAGAAAATAAAAGGAAAATCTCACACCCGTGTTCAGCGCGATGAAAAGTCCCTGTTTGGCTTGAACACCCCTCGTAGTTAGAGGTAGTAATGAGAAAGTACCAGTTTTGTATTATTACTGCTTACATTGTTTGTTTTTAAACCGCATACTGTGCTACAGCAGTTCAACTCAGATGTGTGTTATATTGTTCTTGAATATTAGTGTAGTAAAATGTAGCAGAAGAAATGTAATTATTAGCTTATTCGATAGAAAAAGTCAGATTTCAGGCACACTTCAACATCTTTTTGTCATCACACCCATCATATTATTTTTATTTATTTATTTTTTTATCTGTTTTTATTAAAGTTCTTTCACTTGCATTTTTTTTTCTTCATTTTATTAATATTTGTAAAGCAGCTTTACGCTTACACAGTTGCTATGTTTGCCCATTTGTGTGTGGCTCACAGAGTTTGATTTGCCTTCACGTCACGCCTTTTTTGTTTGTTTTTCCATATTTCTCATTCCATCTTATTTTTAGTCCAAAAACAGGGTAAGTGGCTTTATTTTGCTTTTGCTTCACCTCCTTTTGCCTTGAGTTTTGTAGTGTCGCAAGCATGAAAGAACTGCACGTGAATTACAACTTTTTCAACTGCTTGCTCTGTTACTAACCTGAATACATTCTGAGACGCAAGTACGATAAGTCTTTACAGGGGCTTCAGTTAGGATTTCTTAAACTAAAATGTGTGCTAATAAGGCAAAGAAGTAAATGGTGCCATCTGGTGGTTACAGCTGGTACTAGATGACATTATTATTATTGTTGTTGTTATTATTGTTATTATTAATAATAAGAGTAATAATAATCTATTTATATGTGTATTTATTCATTCATTCATTCATTTTTTAAATCCACCATTGATCAGAGTGAACTAGTCAATTATGGACCCCGGTTTAGCACGAGCAGCAGTTCAAAAAGATGCCAGTATATTTATTTGTTATTATTCTTTGCCTGTGCACCATAAGTTAAGCATCATGACAAATAGGACAGCCAGCTGAAATACATAGAATAATATAGTACAGTTTTATATAGTTTTATTGTTTTTATTTATTGTAAATTTATAATTCAATATAGTAATACAAACATATGATGGTCATCTGGGTTTATTCAGCACTTACTGTATATTTACCAAAAATCTTATTTAAGGTCATTATATTAAGTATGATGTTCTACATACGCTAATGTGCTTTAGCATTTATTTATTTATTTATTTTCTTTTAGCATTTTGTGACTTTTTGTTAAACCATCAGTGAAATGTGCTTTATAATCTTAGCAGTTATTTGTACATTATGATAATATTATTATGCTGGAAATACAGTAAACAATGAGTCTTCTTGTAAAATTAGCTTTGTGTAGAGCTTATTATACTTATACTTTTAAGTTATAGATAGAAAGAGATAGATAGATTTGAATTTCATTGTACAAGTACAACAATATTATATATGCCATTCATTTTCACTCCTTTCATACTGTTGCACAACTATTCTAGTGAAGTGTTCATTGTGATTAAGTGCTATCAAGATCCGTGTACGTTTCGGACTTGTGCATTAGTAACTAATGCATAAGTCCGAAATCTACACGGATCATAACGTACGTACACGGATCATAGCGTAAATCACATTAATGTGTTCCTCTATATCTAGTGATTAGTTATAGAGGAACATATTTCATGTGATTTACGTTTACGTGGATACGTAGAGCACCTAATTCTCAAGCACAAAAGAGAAATGCAGTATATGACCGTTAATATAGACATTTTGTTATTTAAAGCATTTTATTTTCCTTTCATCCTGTTATGTTTTTGGTGCGTTAGAGGGAGAAATGGTTGATATGGTTTTCCTTGTAATGCATGTTTGGTTTCCTTCTTTTCCATTTACTTTGGGACAGAGCTGTCTGTTAAAGGCAAGGAAAAAAAAAAAAAAAAAAAAAGGAGCGAGCTATCTCTTTGGACTATATCTGCTGTGTCAGCATGTGTGAATGGGGCTCCCGTGTGAGGGCTTTAACCTTGAGGTGTGTGTGTAGGTGGGTGCACGCCAGTATTCTATGCCTGTGCGATAACGTCTGTGTGTGTTTTTAGGCATGAATTGCTGGAAGATGCTCGTAGGCAGGGGCTTCCTTTCGCCCAGTGGGACGGACCTACTGTAGTCGTCTGGCTGGAGGTACAAAAAGCATTTACTCACACTGTTCATCTTTCTGTCTGTTCACTGGCAGATCTTATTCCTCCAGAGAAATTCAGACATGACACTAAGTGTATTTCCAGAAGGCGGAAAAGTGAATTACTGATGTTGTAATGCTAATGTTTTCACAGTTGTGGGTGGGAATGCCGGCATGGTATGTGGCAGCCTGTCGTGCCAACGTGAAGAGCGGAGCCATCATGTCCGCCCTATCAGACACCGAGATCCAGAGAGAGATCGGCATCAGTAACCCACTGCACCGCCTCAAGCTACGCCTCGCCATTCAGGAAATCATGTCATTAACTAGCCCTTCGGCTCCGCCCACTTCCAGAACGGTAACACGTGCATTTAGGCCTTCTATTTTCACGACAAATTGCTTTGTTTTGATTGCTATGATTGATAAGTATTTTCGTTGCATTCAATATATACTCCAGGTAATCCGCCAATTTTTCTTGCAAGTTATTTTTTATTTATGTCTCAAGTGGGTGGAAAAATTGTTCTTGGAATATAAACATAAGGAGTAGGAAACATACAATATCAAACGAATTCTTTTGCAGAAAAGACTTTTAGTCGAACCTTTTAACATGCAAAAAACTTGACTTACTCAAAAAAAAAAGAAAAAAACCCAGTCCACTAAAGACATGTCCCAAACCACCACATGGACATGAACTAGACCTCCACATGATGTCTGTCGAGTTTTGCATTAGTGCCACTAAACACAAACATTCCTTTATTCATTAATTTGGTAAAGTGTTTCTCTTATGCACTTTCACTCTATTTTTTTTTCTGTCTCTCTCTCTCTCTCTCTCTCTCTCTCTCTACTGACTGGAGCATGACTCTCTTGAACTTTGTAACTTTGACTAACACACACTAGCAGGGTTCTGTTGTGGAGGCAGCTGCTTTAGTAGAGTATCAGCGTCCTTTTAAAGGTACACAAAGTCATTCGTGTAAGAGTAAAACTGAACATTATATTCAGGCCAAGTATGTACAGTGGAACCTCGGATTACAAGCATAATTCGTTCCCGGAAGTGGGCTCGTATTCCAAAACACTCGTAAACCAAATTAAATTTTCCCATAAGAAATAATGGAAACTCAAATT
>JAQQZT010000038.1:21521932-21532543 GCA_030068275.1 Clarias platycephalus | reverse complement strand
TTTTCTCTTTCTATCTTTCTTGTACTTTTTTCTTTCTTTCTCTTTCTCTCAATCCTTCTCTTTCTTTTTCTTTCTCTCTTTCTTTTTCTTTCTCTTTCTTCCTCTCCCCTTCTCTCTCTCTCTCTTTCTCCCTCTCTTTCCTTCTCTCTCCTCCTTTCTTTCTCTTGCGCTCTCACTCTCTTTTTCTTTCTTTCTCTCTTTCCATCTTTCTTTTACTTTCTTTTTTCTTTCTCTCCTTCTTTCTCTCTCTGTCTCTCCCCTTCTTTCTCTCTCTTTTTCTCTTTCTATCTTTCTTGTACTTTTTTCTTTCTTTCTCTTTCTCTCAATCCTTCTCTTTCTTTTTCTTTCTCTTTCTCTTTCTTCCTCTCTCCCCTTCTCTCTCTCTCTCTCTCTCTCTCTCTCTCCCTCTCTCTCTCTCGAGCGTGCTGTTTTTTCCACTGTCTGTAACCAGCCGAGCTTTTAATTCGAAAATACCTGTGACCGAGTCACAAGGGCAACAAAAACACCTGTAAGCATTACAAAACACCTTTAAGTATGTCACAAGGGAAACATGATTATGCATAACTGTCAGAAGGTGGTGAATTTCCTGCTTCAAATACTACAAACCACTGTAGTTATGTAATACAATGCCATGCAGGACTATAGTGAAGTAAACATGTGGAGTAAAAGGAAAAAAGTCTATCCTCTAATAAATCTACTCAAGTAAAGTACAGATGCGTGAAATATGTACTTAATTAGATTTGATTAGATTCAACTTTATTGTCCTTGTGCAGAGTACATGTACAGAGCCAATGAAATGCAGGCAGCATCTAACCGGAAGTGCATAAGTGGCCTGTTTACAATAAATAAATAAATACAATGTGATTATACAAACAGAAGATGTATTTGGTAATAGTTATAGTAATAGTTATGGAATAACCACATTGTATTTATTTATTGACATCACATTATTAAGTGATGTAATGAAGTAAATGTACCTATTTAAGAGAAGGTCTGAACAGACCGTCTCTTATTGATGGATAATAAGTAATAATTTGCCAATATATTCTAAACATGCATGCAAAGTGTAAATAACCAGTATAGACAGGTTTGGAATCTGAAATGCTGCTTTATTTTTTCTTTCAGAAATGTTAGACTAGTGTAGCAACTGTCAAAGAAAAGCGTGTAGCCATTAAATCTTTATGACTTATACTGCAAGCTTAAATTGTCACACGCTCGATGAAACAGTTTCATGAAACAGAAGAATAAATCTGTATGTGAAATGAGAGCTGGCTTATAGAATCACCTGAAGTGCCGTTTTGGCTTTGAGAATCTGTAAACTACATCTGAGTGACTCCAAACTGGCTGCTGAGGAACAAAGTGCTTCTGGCTTCAAGATGGCTGCAGTGGCTGTTTTTAGCGCGGCGATAACATTACTGCAAACGCAAATGTGGAAATAATTATCAAACGCTGCATTATGTGTCTTAGCTTACATTAGCAAGCGGGAGAGAGTGAAAAGTGTGTGTGTTTCTGTGTGTATGTGAATTGTGTTGGCGTTAGTAATAGAGACCTCTCAGTCTGTAAGAAGAGAAAAAGGAAAAGATAGACCTGATTAGTGATTAGCACCAAATAAGAAACCTCAAATGGGATGTTAACTGTAAAATACATGTAAATAAATGTAAATGTTTGTTTATAACTATAGGGGTGCGAATTGTCTGTGTGTATACATGCGCACGCACGCGCGCACACACACACACACACACACACACACACACACACTGCAAATACATTTGTGTGTACTGTATGTGTGTGTACTGTATGTGTGTGTGTACTGTATGTGTGTGTGTGTACTGTATGTGTGTGTGTACTGTATGTGTGTGTGTACTGTGTGTGTACTGTGTGTAGTGTGTAGTGTGTGTGTGTGTAGTGTGTGTGTGTGTAGTGTTGTGTGTGTGTAGTGTGTGTGTGTGTAGTGTAGTGTGTGTGTAGTGTGTGTGTAGTGTGTGTGTAGTGTGTGTGTAGTGTGTGTGTAGTGTGTGTGTAGTGTGTGTGTGTAGTGTGTGTGTTAAACAATATGTTAAACAAGTTGTCCAAACCTACCTGGTCCTATCTGAAAAAGTAATTTCCCGCTAAAACTAATAATTGATTGTGCCACCAGTTATATATATATATATATAAAAGCAGAAATAAATATTTTTGACACAAACACATCTTTGGTTGTGATGGACAAACTTTGTTTTCTAGTCTCTTTATTTCTCTAGACTCATCTTTTAAATTAATTAATTTCTTTTTGTGCAGAATGATGTGAGTGAGAAAGAGCAGCGATGGGGAGCAAAAACAGTGGAGGGGTCCGGACATCAGGAGCACATCAAGTGGGTTATTGGGAAAATGCTTTTCTTTTCTTTTCTTTTTTTTTTTTTTTTTTAAATATTAGTGACATTAGTACAGTATATATCAAATATATATATATATATATATTTATATATATATAAATATATAAAAATATATTTTAAAAAACCACTCTTTTAGTATTGTATAATTATTGCCTTTTCAAATTTTGTGACTACATTTCTTTCATTTCTCAACGTTTTTTTTTTTTTTTTTAACATTTAAATATTTCGGCTTTGTTTTTATATTTTTATTTATATAAATAAATTTTTTTGCATTTTTATATACTGATGTATACACACTATAGTGATATCTATTTTTAACATTACTATACGGTCCCTTTTTGTGTTTTTTACATTTTTTTTTTTTATCCATTTAGTATTACATTGTTACTTTTGAAATATACCTTTTAATTTCTGTTTCTTTTTTATATCCATTACCTTTTTTTTAATTAAATTTCACATTAAAGGAAGTCATTCATATCATATTGCTCAGAGAAGTAAACGATCTGAGTTAGTATTATGTGTTGGGCAGTCCCGCAGATGACACCAGATGTGTGTTTGGAGTGTACACATGTGCAGCACAATCTTCAGAGATTTCAGTTCCTTATGAGAGGATTTCTTACCCAGCCATTTCAGCTATGAGTATAACGTCTGAATGAAATGATGTGCGTGAGGTGAACGGTGTAAAAACATTCCGAGTGTTTTTCTTGCTCCGTCAGCATCCACAAGCTGCGTGAAAAGGTGTCATGTGAGCACAGTGATCTGAAGCAGCGTGAGCTGGAGACCATGCCCAAAGCCTCGCATGGTTATGGCGGCAGGTTTGGTGTTCAGGAGGACCGAATGGACAAGGTGAGAGCAGTGTTGTGTTTTTTTTTTTCTTTTTTTTTTTTTTCCCCCACTACCCTTTTTCTCACATACTGTTTTTCTTTTACTTCCTGTTTCTATGTTTTTCACCTTATTTTGAGGAGCTCATCGGCTGGATCCTGATGAAACCAAAAATTGACCAATTTAAAAAATAAAAATGTGCCTTTTTAAGTGATTGTCTACTTAACTATTGGGGAAACCAGGACAGTTTTTACAGCTTTTACAAAAATGAGGTCTTTGATAAATCAACATTGTTCATTGGTTAAAATCCTAAAATTATTTTTTTTCCAACACTTAATTGTAAAAGAAAAAATGTAATTTAAGACATGATGCTTGGTTTTTTTTGGCAGGCTATATTTTTCAGACACTATTGTTCAAAAGAAAGTACGCACTAACCTATTTAACTTACATAATAAGTAAATTAAAACTAATTTTTGGCAAAGAAAGTGCGAGTATATCCTTTGGCTACAGTATGCACGATATGAACTTCATGTCCCAAGTTGCCCTGCAGTAATTGCCTTGAATGTCCTACAAATACTGTAGCAGTGGCACCAAGGCCTTTTTGAACAAGGAACAATGTGGTAACTTGGCAATCACGCCTAATGCCAGAAAGGCCTTTTTATTACATCGTCCACAGCAGGTCATTACATGACAAGAAGAATGTGATATTTAACTGTAAAATGTTAGGCAAGACTGATGAATCAATATGCAATTCCTGGTAAAGACAGGATAATCGTAAATGACGCAACATAATTCATTAAAAACAAATTGTATTCTGTAAAGCAAAACAGAACTAGGCTTACTAGAGTAAGGCAAATCCAGCCTTTTCTAAATCTTGTGCAATAAGACATTTCTTTTTGGCACATGTGAATTCTTAATAGTGCTGCATTTTTAGGCCTCGTCTGTCATGCATTGGGCGAGCTGCAACTTGCAGTTGTTTCAAACATAACTGTCTGCTGTTTTGGTGTATCAGATTAAAAATTAAAAATGTTCTCATATCTGGTTATTTTGATAGATAGAACCCATCCTGCGTTTAGCTAAATAATTCGGCTTTATGCTTCCTTTCATTTCACTGCTTAGTCGGTATCGTGTAAATTTCACAGCCATGCACATGAACCCAAAACTTGGATATGCTGGTGTACAGAAGATAGTTTCCAAGCAGCTAGCAGAGCATTGTAGCAGGCCTGGTGCACGCGCCAGACAGGAAGCGGGAAGTAGTTTGTGATTTTTTTTTTTTTTCTTTTTTTTTTTTTTTTTTCTTGCCAATATTTTATTAATGGAACACCAGGGCACCAAAAGAAAAGAGACTGATAAATTATTGACGCCGTGGTTTTGAAATTAATAGTTCGTACCTGCACCTGATCAAGGCACCACAGCAAATCTCATTTCAGCCGTGAAGTTCGAGTACACCTGCTATTCGGCCTGGTTTTTATTTAGAATTTTGTGTGTGACCCTATGCAAAAAAGAATTAAATAAAATAGTTTTTCACTCAGGAATGGCGCCCAAATATCATTTGCATACACTGACAACATCGCCATTGGCATCTGAGCTTATTTTTCATCTTCATCCGACGGACTTTTATATTTTAAGTGGAAAGTTGGATTCCTGAAAAACATTGTTGCCATGTCTGTTCATGTAGTAACGTTTTCAAACTACAAACTCAAATTTCAGGTGGTGAACCCAGCAGAGCCAAATGATCGACACAGAAACATCCCAGTGTGGTTATAGGAAATAATAGCACTCTTGGAATGATGCACGGGCAAACAAATGATCAGACTGAAACTGTTTTGTAAATGATTATGTAATGGAATTGAAGAAGACGACTGTGCCATTATAGGTGCGCAGATACTGAGGAGATGTAGCGTCCAAAAACCAAAAGAAGTTGGAACACATTATCAATTACGTACAAAACCATTCAGCTAAAAACCGTTTTTTTTTTTTTTTTTTTTTTTGTATACAGTCACAGCTCTAACCTATACACCATAAATAAATTGTGGTTTTGTGTTTGCCTTGGGTTTTCTAAAAGACTCCTCATGGAATATAAAATTAGTGCATGAAACACAGGAGCGTGAGCTCGACACACCAATGTGGATCGAAATGGAACCGAATGAGCTTTTTGACGCAGCACGTCATGCCACGTGTGCTCTGGAAGCGCAGGCTGCCTCAGTGGGCAGGATTTCAGCTCTGTAGAAAAGTCTGTCCCATTCACAAAGGCAGCATAAAGACGGACGACATCTGAGGCACTATGTTTTGGACGGATTTAAATAAGCACCACATGTGCGCTTTGTGTCTTCCAGTGGGATTGCAATCCCATAATCATGTTGCTCCATGGTGGCACTGGTGTGTTGTCCACCCAACTGGATCAGACTGGTTTCGGTCGTAATGGCTGCTGATGTGAGCCTTTTATTCCCTTGCTCCTCTCAGTCTTTCTTTCTCTCTATGAAGCGTGTTATATCAGCAGGGTCCTGGCTCACTCTCTCTCTTTCATTATTGATTAACAAGGAGAGAATAGACATCTCTATGAAAATAGCCCCGTCCACAAGCATGCGGCATGGTGGTGAAAGATGACATTTTAGAAATGCATACAGATGAAGTAGAACTGTAGTAGAACTCCACAGTAGGGTCTTAGTTCAAATCCCAGCTATGAGACAGTTTATTGTATCCTGTCTCAATTTGCAGAATGGCACCAGCCAAACCAAAACAGCAGGACGAAATGCTGAAAGCCTGAAACCAGGAATGTGCATAAATGTAGAGCAATGTTTAAAATAATCAATCACATCAATCAATCAATCAAATTTTATTTAAAAAAGGTTCCTGCGCTCTGGTTATATTAAAAAGTTCTGTCGGCTGCACTCTCTTTTTAGCATTTTCTGTTCAGGTTTTCCGCCGTCTCAGTTCAAGGCTACTGTTTTGACAGTCACTGCTTTGCCAGTGTGAACGTGTTACATTATTTCATTTGTAACTGCAGTGCGAGCAAAAATAGATAAGCACAAAAGAAGAGCAGCATGCCGTGATTTATTATTTTTTTTGTGGTATGAGGGTGTACATGTTTGCAAACAAGTGCGTATTATGTGGAAATAGAAGTTCAAGAAATGTCGCACAAGCGTCAGCAATCGAGAAGGAGTCGGATGTCCGTCCACGGCTAATGACAACCGTCCACACATTTCCGTCCACACTGTCGACACTGCACTTTTTGAGGTATTAAAGAAGCCTCCCGGCGGCACAGTGGTACAGTGGGAAGCCCTGTCGTCTTGCACCGTTCGATTCCCGGCCAGGCTTGATTCCTGTCTCTGTGTGCATAGAGTTTGCATGTTCTTCCCGTGCTTGGTGGGTTTCCTTCCGGGTACTCCGGTTTCTCCCCACAGTCCAAACACCTGCAGGTTAGGCTAACTGGTGTTCCCAAATTGCCTGTAGTGTGTGAATGAGTGCGTGAGTGTACGTGTGTGCCCTGCAATGGATTGGTAAACCTGTCCAGGGTGTACCCCGCCTCGTGCCCCACGTCTCCTGGGCGCGGGGGGGGGGGGGGGGGGGGGGGGGGGGGGGGGGGGGGGGGGGGGGGGGGGGGGGGGGTTTGGGCCCCCCCCCCCCCCCCCCCCCCGTGACCCTGAATTAAGGGGACAGTGAGGCAGTTAGTGAGTGAGGCATCTTCCCTATAGTTTTGATGTTGCTCCATCTGACTTTCACCTGTGTGGGCCCCCTGAAAGCGATGTTCTTCTGATGAAGAAGTGAAGACATCGGCGCATTTGTGGCTCGCAGCTCAGGCTAAAAAAAAATTTTTAAAGAGGGAATATGAAAGCTTGATGACGGATGGACAAAGTTTATAGAAAAGCAACCACGATGTGGTTTGTCTTTTTTCTAAACGTTAATTTAAATAAATTCAAAAGTCAAAGTGCGGATAATATTTTCCATTTCTTGCTAAACAGCCGCTGCCTGGGTATGCAGGAAAATAACATGCTGTGATTGGAATTGTCACCAATTAATATCAATTGCCATTTTTCATAATCCATCACTTTAAATGTACAAGATCATCAATACTGGAAACCCATCTGAATGTCTATAAATGACTAAAATATAAATTGTGCATGTTCCATTGTGTAACATTTATTTTTTTTTCCTTGAATGTTTTGTTGCAGTCGGCTGTGGGTCACGAGTATCAGAGCAAACTGTCGAAGCATTGCTCCCAGACAGACACAGCGAAAGGCTTTGGGGGTAAATTCGGAGTTCAGAGTGACCGCGTGGACCAGGTACCAGTTTACTCCTGATAGCAATAGTAAAAATGTGTTCATTTATGTTCAGACCTGTTGTAATTAGTCTCAGAAGGACATTGTATAAATGTTTCCTTCCATCCTGTACATTTTAAAATGATTATTCTTTCGTCCCCTGTTAGTCCGCTGTAGGGTTCGAGTATGCTGGGAAAACGGAGAAACATGCCTCACAGAAAGGTGAGGCTCACTTCGTACCTCTTTTAGCTCACTTCCTGCAGTGTGTGCGAGCTTGTTGCGCTGTTCAGCTTCATGTTGTGCTAACTGTCCTTCTCTTACATGTGCATACAAACACAATCATACATCAGTGTACACTTGTGTGCATGCTTGTTCCAAATGATATCCTGTGGTGATCTGATTATTATGTAAGAGAATTTATTTTTTTTCATTAAAAGAAAAAAAATGATTATAATTGTGTCATTCTGGAAGAGAGAGCTTAGAAGAGAGGATAGATATGCTTTATATAGAATAAAGTTAGAAGAAATTTGTACTGGTTTGTGGTGACACTTGACTCTGAAATAACATCCAGATTGAAACCATGGCATAAAACAAAGTGCTCCTGCAGGAATATCGGCGCCACCGGGTTTTTTTTTTTTTTTTTTTTTTTCCTATTAATTTGCCACCTGTCTGGAATTTGTCTAAGCAGCTTCGGTGCCTTAAAGTTAGTGTCCTGTCATTCTGTACTCAGCAACATGACATCACTCACCTGCGATAGAGAACTGTAAAATAGACGATGTACAGGTATGTCATATGTGGACTAAAATTAAAACTACCTTATGTAGGTAAATAATCTAAATTAAAAATACTTATTAAATTAAAAAAAAAAAAAAAAAAGCATGGGAGAAATTCACTGCAAGTTTTTGAAGTACCGTACACTTATTAGTGAGCACACCAGTGAATATATATAAAGCTAAACCAGAGACTTAAGTAATGTGAACGTTAATATACTTTACGTGTCCCTGGTCTTCCATGTAATTATCGAATCAGCTAATTAATTTTGCGGAAGCACAAAGTTCAGCCATGGAAGCGTCATCTTTGCAGTTAGATTACCATCCAGACGCTATACGCTCAGGAACATGCTGCACATTAGGATATTTGTGTGTGAGTCAGTGAGTGAGAGAATCTGTTCATCATCGCACGTCGTCATGTTAATTGCCATGGAAACAAGTGGTTGCATTTGGGTGGAAACTCCTCAAACGCACTGCTGCTCATCTCCGCTTGCTACCCTGTGTAATTTCTGTTGCTTTTTTCCCCCTCCCCACAACCCCCGCGCTCGCCATGATTGGCTGCTGCGGTGTGTATGTGTGTATATGTGTGTCATAGATTACACCACTGGTTTTGGGGGTCGGTATGGTGTTCAGACTGATCGCGTGGACGACAGTGCTGTAGGCTTTGATTATCAGGGAAAAACCGAGAAACACGAATCGCAGAAAGGTTTGTTCCCCGTTTCCCATGATCCTCTGATGCTGCTGATTAATTGCTAATCCTTTCCTTTTTTTTTTTTTTTCCTCTTCCTTTTTAGATTTTATTATTTTTCTTTTTTTATGAATGATTCAGTGACTTTAATAACTGTAACGATTTCCTCAGTTTGTAGCCCGCTGTGTATGAGCACACGGTGAACTCCCAGTGATCTGAACAACAGTCATTAATATCGTACAAGCTGTTTGTTTTACTCTCGTTTCTGTATTTGTTTATCTGCAGATTATGCCAAAGGATTCGGTGGCAAATTTGGAGTGGAAACTGATAAAGTGGACAAAAGTGCAGTGGGCTTTGAGTATCAGGGCAAAACGGAGAAGCACGAGTCACAGAAAGGTTTGCGATGCACTACAGACCAAACGTTTACCAGCAAGCCGTAGCCCAGTTTTCACTGTCATGGTTTTCGCTATGGTTCGCTAGAAATATCCACATGGTTATCCATCTGTCTATCTAATAAACAAACCGTGTCATTTGGGTGTATAATTACTGTTAACATTCGCTTTATAACAAACACAGCTATCACATAGCCTGACATTGTCGGACTCCCTGTGCTTAGTGTGGAAGCTTTCACTTGATGCATTTTCATGCATTTCATGTCTCCTATCTACAGTTGTGCTCAAAAGTTTGCAAACCCTAAGGAATTTTTGAACATTGCCATTTATTTGGGAAATATGACTGATAATGCAAAATACTTTTTTCCTTATTTAAGAACAGTGGTCACGTGAGGTCAATAATCATCGTATAGGTGTTTGACTCCTTTTCAAAAACTAACGATAACTGAAATCACGCAAACAACCCTGATCAAAAGTTGACATATTCTGGAATGTTTGGCCACATTATAAACACACGGGTTTAAATGACTATTAAAGGGACGTTTCCACACCTGTGACTCACTGTAATTGTAATTAGTGTCTGTGCATAAATAGTCAACAGCTATTTATGAGTTAATGCACTGTTCGGGTGGATACAGCACCATGGGGAAGACAAAAGACAACTGCAAATGGACCTGTGTAATAAGGAGTTTAACTTTTTATAAAGCAGGAAAAGGATATAAAAAGATATTTCAACACTGGAGGCAAGGTACACCTCTTCCAAGGCATGCGAACTTTTGAGCACAACTGTTCTATTTTCTACTAGGGGTGTAACAGCATATTTAAAAATTGTGTCGTTCAGCACAGAATGTTCGGTTTGGTGTGCATCCTGTTCCGAGTGAAATTAACAGGTTTTTAACAGGATTTAAAAAAATATTTTAATTGGAAGTGTAAATGTGAATACATAGACCGATCAGCCAGAACATGAAAACTACCCAGGTTTTGAGTCGGTCACCAAGACGCTGACAGCAAGTCCTTTAGGTGTTGTGGTTTTGTTCAGGATTTTTCCTTTTGTTTTTCCTGTGGTTTCTCGGCTATTTCTGGTGTAGGTATTCTGATGGGCTAGGAAAATGCACTTCCGCAAAGTGTTGCATCGACTCAGTTTGAAAGAGAAGGAAAATCAGGAATGCCAGAATGCATGATTTGTGTTTCAGCTGGAAAGTCAGTTGTCGACTAGCCTTTAGCTTGGTTTAAAAGGGCACTGGTGGCTCAGTGGTAGGTGTTTCGCCTGCCATGCGGAAGGCCCGGGTTCGATTCCCAGCCAGTGCC
>JAQQZT010000038.1:21492435-21502606 GCA_030068275.1 Clarias platycephalus | reverse complement strand
AACCTTGTTAAGATCCAACCATGCAAAATATGATTTTTTGCCATTTTTCAAGTGGTCTTAAACTTTTGATCGGGACTTGTTTGAGTGTGCGTGGTTGCTTGTGTGTGCGTGTGTGTGCATGCAAACGCTGTTATATCATCACTGGCCATCCTCTTATATGACTTGTAACTGATTTTGGTCAAGAACCTCTGCTGTGTGAGAACAAAATGAGAAGTGTGACAGATGGAGACCTGCGGCAGTAACAATACAATTTGTCTCTGTGTGTGTCTTTGCCATAGAAGCTGATCAGGACATGTGGCTTAAGGCTTTGTGAGTTCAGGTTACTTTAGGATGGCCTACTTATTTCTCCCTTTAAATGTGCATACTGTACATGCACTAATACACACGTAGCTTGATACACAAGCTGTTAAAGGGGCTTGTAATTTCCATATATAGCCACTAGAGAGAGCTGTAACAATATGTATCTGCACATGTTAAAGGCTTATGGTTATTCTATTCCAGGTCAAAACACTAGACTGTGAGCCATAAAGAAATTAATGATGAAGACTGACTTGCTTAAGACTGGTGAGCTACAACAATTGTCTACACAAGTATGATTGTTTAGTACAGATTACGACTATTCATTTCATATTATTTGACAGGACAATGTAATTTGTTTAGCATCTGACCTTAAATAATTGATCACAGTAATCTTAAAACAAAGGTTTATCATACACCTTTAATTAGGCATCCTCGATCAATATAGCAATAAGCAGTGGGCGAACGAGGCAGCCGCCCAGGGCGGGATTTTTTCATGACACGTGGGGGGCGGCACTTGAACTTGAAGGGGGGGCAGAGTACAGTTCACCTCTCCCAAATGAAGCGGACAAGGAGGAGGGCTAAATTATGTCAGTTACACCTGACTTTCTTACAAATAACGGACATTTCATTCAAAATATTATAACACAGACCAATAATTTGCTAATGAAAATAGGTAATAAAAAACGATTATGATGGAGGTGGAGGTGAATTGGTTTGGTCTTGACTTCTGGTCGTGAGTGACAGCGTTGGGGGAAATCTGCCGATTGTCGAATCGTCGATTACAAAGTAAACACAGCGATGGAGAGAAAAAGGCCAAAAAAAAAAGGCAGACATTGTTATACTTACCATTAAAACCAATACAATTCCCATTAAAACCATTAAATCCATTACATTTTCTATTATTTTTGGGCAGGGTTCTATTGTTTATTCAGCAGTGTATACAACATGACATCTAGTTAAATTTAACCACAAAATTATGCTTTGCAACAAAACTGTTGCAAGTACAGTTATTTATTTCCATTGGTTATGTTAATGTTGGCTATAGCCAATATATTTACAATATATTTACAGTATACTGTAAATAGCCAGTGTAATTTACATATGTGTATATTTTCCATTTGCTATAACTCTGTTCTTAAATACTATTTGTTTGTACAGAGTATATTTATTTAAGTTATGAGTATTTTATTTATTTTTTTGCAAAAATTGGTCTGTTACGATAACGACATGTAGTATTACTACAATAAAACCTGTTGTGTGTACAAAAAGTTTTGTTATGTTTTTTTTTGGGGGGTATGGGTGTCGGGGCGCCGGGAGGGAGTCTCGCCCGGGGAGCAATTCAGTGTAGAACCGTCACTGGCAATAAGCCCGCCGTCACGCTCTAACCAAGTTCCCACAGTTTATCCTGTTCCCCATTTATCCAGCACCAGTTGCTGTCATGTGCTCAATGCATCTATCATGTGGTCACTAATTTCCTGCCACACATACTGTATGGTTATATGCTCAACAGGTCCGATGAGATGGAAAAAGTTATTCCTATGTCTGAACAGATCGCACTACGCTCTTACCAGGCACTTATCACACTCAAACTACGTTGTCATTGTGTCCGGTGGGTTGGTATAAATAACGTGACAGCATTAAAAAAGGAATGAAATCCAGTATTTATACTAAATGCCCTGACTGTGACAAAGACATGCTGATAACTGCATGTGAGCCATACATATGGTAAGCACCAGAGAAACATAATATAACATCATGTGGTCCTCTACAACATATCACAAACCTACCATAGACAAAGCACAAGCCTGAAGAGGTCGTTTCATCAATTCCATTAATAAAGCACATCCTAATAACAACTCACTCACTCAAGGCCATTCAATCTTTCCCATCTGCACCATGCTAGTACAACAGTGAAGTCCTTAAGAGGTGTTAGTTACATCGTTAACCAGTCAATGCCATCATAATCATGTCCTTGTGTACATTCTCATCAGACTTTTGTCCAAAAGGAGACAATACTACGTCCTTCCTAGTTTCTCCTGTGTTCCTGCCAAGTTGTAGAAATTCTTACTGTGTTTATTCAATTCTTTGCGGACATAATGGTGACATGGCTCAATGTGAAGGGGGTTAGGCAACTTTTTCAATCATCCGTAGTAATGTGTACAATATACTCAGCCACAGACAATAAACACCCAACATCTAATTTTATTGGAAACAGCTAATTCATGCAAAAATTCACGTGGCAGCTGCCCAATGCATTAATTCATGCATATATATATGTGTTTGAAAATAGTAACAATTTCATCTGCTTTTGCCCATTCATCAACTGTCTATCTACTGACCCCCATTTTGATGGTTGGTGGGAACTGAGACTCTTAAACTGTAGCTGCATGAATTTTTACATTGGCCTAATGCCACCTATTTAAATGATAGTTAGAGATAGATAGAGGTGTTCCTTATAAAGTGGACAGAGCTTATATATGCCATATATGTAAATTATAATATAGTATATTAAATTATTAATATATACGATTGTCACTCACCTGTTTGTAAAGCTCCTAGGTCCTGTTGGAGAATCAAGGGAATCACCCTGTTTTGGGGATTTTTCCCTATTCATGTGCTGCAAGATGGAGCTCAGTTCACTAATAACGTTTGCCTTAGGATCTGGATTAGATGAGGGGGGGCTGCAGACCTCAGGAGGGTCCCTCCAAAGCTTAGATGCTCGTTGTGTGGGTGTTTTGGGGGGCTCAGATTGTGGTGGAGGAGGTGCAGGTGGGGGTTGATTGAAGGATTTAGGACTCTCCTCAATTAGAGGGTCCCTGTAAAGTGCATTGCTTTTGTTGATGATGGGCTTCATTTTTGGCTTGGGCGGCACAGGGGGTCGGTCCACCAGGAAGACCTGCCCGTCTGCATAGACTGTGCAGGTGTCCAAAGCCTCACTGCCTTCTGAAGACAGTGTTGAGATGCTGGACACGGTAGAGATGTTGCTGGTGGTCTCTAGGTGGGGGTCTCCGCTACTTCGGCTATCCATTTCTATTCCAGAGTCTATGATTGGCTCAAAACTCTCAGGGGGTGGGGGAGGGTAGCTGGAAGGGGTAATACAGTTTAAGATTCCTGGACGTTTCAGTTCGGCGTTGATGGGTGGAGGAGCATGGGGGAGGTATGGAGGCAATGGTCCTCCTGGTATGCTGTTTTTCCTCTGCTTAAGAATCTCTGCTACCTGGTCTTCAGGAATGTCAATACTGTTGGCAAACTCTAACGGAGGTGGTAATGGTTCAGCAAACACAAATTCCTCATCAATATCGACTGAGGCCAGTGGTGGTGGGGGAATTCGGAAAGGCAGTTTAATTGGCTCATCGACTGATCCACCTGCTGTGATACTTTTTGCTCGGGATGGGGCAGGTGCCTGGGAGTTGGGTGCTGGAGGCAGTGAGTCTCTTAGTTCTGTGTCTTGTTGATGTACCATTTCCTCTTTCCCGTTATCATTTACATTATTTTCTTCAATTTTCACTCCATCCACATTGTGTACCATCAACAATCCTGCTGGCTTCTGCTGTGAAGTATCCACAATGTCAATCACCATGTTCTTCTTTTCCTCTGCCTGCTTGCCATCTTTCATACCTTCTCCTTCATATTTAGACTCAGTCACCTGCCTCCGAAGACCGGACCGGCCTGTGCAAACAGAAGCAGCAAATTTTGCCTCAATGCCTGATCGAAGCTTGGTATCAATAAAAAGGGGTTGATTGATATCTGGTTTGTGAGGCTCCACCTTTGGGGGAGGTGGAGGAGGCTGTACTTGCTCTTTTATAGCTCTGTCTCGGGCTGCAAGAGCCAAAGCTAATGGAGAATTTGGATCAAGAGCTTTACCTGTAACTGGGTGTAGGTATCCTTCACCATTGGTGTTATAAGTCTTTATTGTTGCTGGAAGGCTGACTGGACTATCCAGATCAGGGCAGTTTCTTGTTCGTGTGTTTAGAGGTTCACGTACAATCACAGGTTCAGGGGCGTTAAAGTCTGTCACATTGCCCCCACTACCACTCCCACTTCCTCCACCTCTTTCGCTCTCACCCCTACCCCCTTGTGAAGCAGTAAGCAGTGAAGCAGGTGGTGCCATGAGTGTCCGAAGCCCTTCATTATTTGCAAACATTCCCTCATCAATGGACTTTGACTGGCGCAAACGAGGGGCTGGAGTGGTCATCTGTATATCCTCATCCCCCAAATCTGTGGACAGAAATGCGGGGGAGTTCCTATGTGCTTCTAGCCTCTTCTCCCGGTCTCTAACCGCCCCAGCAATAGCAGCAGCGAAGGGATTTACACTAAGTGTATCCTCAGGTCTCAGCTGCCCTGGATGATCTAGAGTGCTTGTCTCAATCTCCATGCTGCTTCCCTGGCTACTTTTTCCACTGCTGCTAGTAGATGGTTCTTTGACAATGATGGTGGGGATTGGAATGGAGCAGGTCTTCTCAGGACTATCTTCCACATTTGGCTGCTTTACTAACATCCCTTTCCTGCGTGCTGGCTTAGCTGGGACATAAGGTGACTTGTTTCCTACTTCTGAATATGGGTTCTCAGGGACAGATGCCCTGCTTCGATTTCGGGAATTGTGCTGGTTTTGTATGGAGTTTGAAGGTTCATACTGTTCTGAGTTTTGTCGCAGGAACCCACCTCGACCTCTGTTGATGGTGTTTGTATTTCCGTACCCTTTGCCTGTTTGGGGTTGCATAAAGCCAGGCTGATTGTTGCTATAGCCTCGGCTACTGGGGGCACTGGGGCTAAAAGGGGGTGATGGAGGGGAGATGCCGGGTGGAGGTGGAATGTCTTCTGATGTATCAGGCATTGAAAGGCTCCGTGTGAACTTTAGCAAAGGAGGAGTCAGGAACTGCTTTTCCTCTTCTGTAATACCTAGACAATACAAGCATGGCATATGTTATTAGACTATCACAGACAATAATAGCAAAAATTTTGTATAACTTTCATTCTTGAGTGAAGTCTTAACAAATAAGTCTGTAAGTAAGAATTGCATCTAAGACCAAGAGTTAATATTCAAGTTAGCCCATTCAAATTTTTTTTTTTTATTCTCTTAATTCTAATTAACAAAAGTTAATTATCAACACTGCTCAGACGGTACAGGATTAAGTGTGTTAGCATGGCTAAAGGGGAAGTGAAACTTGATCTAACACAAATGACTTTCAAATTTTTGTTAAGCATGTCCAAAAACATACTGCTCTTGGCCTAATGGTTGTCATGGGTCTGATAAGAAATGACATCAATTGCATAATTCCCTGCCCTAGGCCATATGGTCAGAGAGGCAGATATTTGAAGCACCATGAATAATAAAATTATCACTTATTAAAATGTACTTTCCAGCTGCATAATTGCTTCCAATAGCTCTAGCAAAGGAATTTGAAGTGGCAAGCAGATCAGCCTAATTTAATGAACTAGACTCAGCTGGCAAGACGGAACCTGATGTGGGATTAAAAAGTGCAATCTGCCCTGGGAATAGTGATCAACAAGCATAAAAATAGTTCCACGGGAACTTTCTAGTTGGATAAAGAGTCTGATTCATGAAGTAAGCACATTATTGACCTGGGATATTGGTCATAAAGTGGCATTCTTTAGCTTCTAATGTTAACTAATCAAAGAAAACATGAATCAGACTTCTCATTCTTTGAACATTGCTAGACTAACCCCACCATGAAAAGTGCCTAAATTAAGTATAATTAGAAAATAAGTACAGTAACACCACCATATGCCTATAGTGCTGTAAGGGAAGTAACAAAAAGATATCTAAAAATGTTTTAAACTACCAGACTGTCATTCATTTCACATAAGCGCTGATATAAAGTTGATGTTGTGTTAAAGTAAAGTGTGTTACTTTTGTTGAATATCAATACACTATGTGGTTAAAATTATACAACAGTAAGTTCAGAGTTTACAATAAATATAAGGTGATAATATATTGCAAAATGTAATAAAATGTTATTCTGTATTCCTTACCAATGGACTTCTGTCTCTTCATTGTTCCCTTCGGTACACCCAGATATGCCCCCTGTGGGCCACCAGGAACAGTGGGGGGAACGACAGCTACACCTTGGCGTTCGAACATAGCCTGGAAGACAGCATACAGTAACAAACATAAGCATTCAGTATTCCAAGTACATAAATAGACATATTTAATCTCACCCCAACAAAGGATATTGTACTGCTCCAAATACCCCAAAATAACCTGTACAATGAATATCGTGCTGTATGTGGTTTTGGAACACATCCAGAGTGGACTGATCATAGTGAGTCTTTTGTAATGCTATTTATTCAGTATGATCTGTATAGTGAATAGAGTGTGTGTTTTGGGACAGAGCTACAGTGTCTTTATTTGGCCTATATAGTGAATACGGAGTAGGATGTTATTTCTAGCAGTCAGTATATTTACATGGGGTTGTGTTAGTCTGACTTAAATCATATTTATATAAATTTATATAAATAAATGCAAAACGTCAGTCCGACTGAATTGAACTTCTCAAAGTCGGACTAGCACACCCAGAAAAGTCAAGCTATTTCGGCACATACACCAAAACCAGACACGTAAATTGGCCTAGGTGCTCTGCACATGTTCCACAGTTGGAAGTAAAACATGGACTAGTTGAGCTATAACCATAGCCCGAATTAACTGTACATATAAACGTACTGACTGGCGATATGGGAAAAAGCGGGAATTACACTGAAGTCAGTAGGCGTGACCATGCAGCGGCTGGCGGGGCGAGGCTTAATGGTGGCCACTCTCATGTCCGCTGAGCCGTTGTCCCTTGTGGTTTTCTGCGAAGGAGGCACTTCGTCCACTTTATCTGTGACAGACAAAGAAACACTGCACACTGTAAAACAGAAGAATGATACTGACAACTTTTGACTCCGATAAAAGGAATATCTCCATGGTGCGAAAAAGCTGATAATTGCATAGATTTTTTCATCAAAGGACACTTTTGATGAAAGTGAAAGCGATGAACGAAAAAAGGGAATACAGCCCTCAAAGCCGTGCAAGCTCTGTAGAATTCTGTGCTTTAGCCACTGCTGCCGAGCTGCATGCGAGAAATGCACTGGTTTTATTTTTTGTTTCATCATATACTTTTTGTTTCTGTTTAAAGCCTGCATGCATTTTTGTGTGATTACTTAGAGTGACTTGAAAAACAATCCTCTTCTTCAGACCCTCAACATTAGACGAATGAGTATCTACACACAGACGGGGAAAGAAGCATGATTTAGCGCTCAAGACGCTGAACCCACACAGGCGTCTACAGACTGTATATATATAGAGATTTATATACTGTATACACACCTGCATACCCACATTCATAAACACAGGCATTTAGATGACCCGAGATTACGAAAGCCTGAAATGACTTTTTCACCCACTCTTGTTATGAACTGCATCTACCTAGCATTTACCATTTTGTACAGCCTGTCTTAAGCACTACAGCTGCTCAAAGGTACTTTGAAGGTACTGGAAATGTTTAGATCAGGAGTGACTAACCAAAGAATTCTGTAGGAATCCTGTTATTAGAGGAATGAACTATATTGAGAAAAGGCTGGAAGTTTTAAGCACAGTTCAGTTCCAACCCCAAAGTGGCAATACTCTTGTTATTAAAAAGCATTGCAATGTTGCTTGCCAAATGTTGCTTATATTAAGTAAAATTTTTAACCAGCCGGAAGTGGCAAAGCAGCCCTTATGTGTGAGCAAAATGCAACCGTTTCTCAATTTTGGTGCTTGCTATGAAGGTTCTATTAACATTTCCATAAAAGTGCTTACTGTACTGATAACAGCATGGTCTTTTTTTCTTCACTTAACCCATATCATTTTGCTGACCACAGGGTGGCTACTGTAAGTAAGCAAAAGTGGTGTTACCAGCAAAATCGGCAAGTTTATTCTTGCTAAAACGAACAATAATTTCCAGAATATAGTTAAACCAATGTTTCCACATAACACTGTTATGTTTCCCTAAATAACATGCACTTCCCCTTGTTCCCCTAATAAATTATTAACTTTTAATTATTTATTTTAATTAGTATTTTTTTGCAAACTCATTTCACACTGTTGTGTATATATGTAGCCTTTTACACTGTACTACTGGATGGTTATGTGCTACAACATGGTTCTAGAGAAAATTTTATTTCAATGGATACATCGTAAAAGCTACTTCACCAATTATGTCCTGCAGCAGTTTTAATCATCCCTTAAATAATAAAAAAAATATATATATATATATTATAAGTACAGTACAGCCACCCTGTTGGCCCTCGCTATTGTATGTTTCTTCCTTAATAATAACATTGTAACGTCACAGGACAACGCACAATGCTAGGGAGTTGATATGGGTGCAGAAAGCTGAGTCCAACAGTATTATGTTCATGTGATATATGATATGCTTCCAAGCTAATCAAATGTTTACATGGAGGGCAGAACAGAGTCACTAGCTTGGCCATTGTGCTTAAAGTGTGAAACACTGGAGCATATTCTATACAGCTATTTAAAAACAGGGACACTACTGATGGGACCAGGTTCTGAAGGTGTTCGCACTACCATCAGTGGCGGAGTTGAGCATGCCAAGAGGCCCTTGCCCACCATTAACTTTAAAAGAGATGGCAAGTAACATCATTCTCCAATGAAACCTACTGGCAGACCTCAAACTGCAGCTATAGACCTGGTTATGCTGTCTTTGAAAGACATGTGTAATGGACAATAAGGAAATTTGACAAGCAAAGAGCATTTGAAATCTGTACTATCACCAAAGTGGAAAAGAACCTCAAACATGGCTATACTTCAAGAGAGGAGAACCACTGGGACACTAGCAAGCTAGCCATCTGCACTCAAGCTGGGGTCTGATCAGCCTTACAGCTACATTATTGCTTTGATTTTTTCACAGTTAGATGCTGAATATGTATCTGCTATTGCTAAAATATACCCAATATACCCTCACCAAATTTTGTTTCATCTCTAGGAATATGAGTACTGTAAGTAACTTGCTGGGGAGACTTTACTGTCCAAAAATGCACAAAATATTGGAATTATTTAGTTAAATTGCAGTTAAAATACAGAATATACAGTTCTACTACTACTAACCTCTACTACGTACTACTCTACTTTTTACCCTTGATAATCGGTAACCTCTGAGTGCCATGACCAGTAGCCAAGTCCAGATACGAAACTGACCTCAACTATTTATTTTACCGTAATTTTGAATAGTTTATTAACCGAATTGGGTTATTATAATGACAGAGTTTTAGTATTTAGTAACAAAGGCCTGTAGTCTTGCTTAGTGTTGGAAGTATAGACTACAGAATCTAACTAATTCTAGTTAAAGACTAGCATAGCATTAAAAATGTTTCAAATATTAAAATTTTAAATTAGAAATTTTGAATCTAAAAACATGACATATAAAAAAACGTGTATTTACGTGTACGAGTCTTCTTCTTATTAATTAGAAGCTATGTTTAGAATGCCCAAAACTAAAGCAAGAGTGTCACATGGCGCTAGGAAACATTGGAAATGTTTAATTTCTGAGTATGAGGATGTAAATATAATTTATTAACATATGGACAGGACTTTGAGCTTGTGTAAGCGATACTATAAATGTGATTCAAAGAAAAGTATTGTCAATTTCCCAGGACTAATAAACATATATAAAAAAAACTTAGACTTTACATGTTCACTTGTTAAAGTAGATTTTCGACTGATTGTACGTTAAGTAATATTCAATAGATTAACACTTTTTTGTTTACTATATTATTACTCCAAACACTTAGCTAGCAAGGCGGCACGGTGGTGTAGTGGTTAGCACTGTCGCCTTGCACCTCCAGGGTCCGGGTTCGATTCCCGGCCAGG
>JAQQZT010000038.1:21472739-21484216 GCA_030068275.1 Clarias platycephalus | reverse complement strand
AGTTTCCTGGGATAGGCTCCAGGTCCCCGCGACCCTGAATACAGGATAAAGCGGTATAGAAGATGACTGACTGACTAATGCGGAAGTCCAACCCTGAACCCTTCATTATTTTCATATTTTGCTTCCAGACTTTCTTAGATTTCTTGTGCATGTTGCATGTAGCATGTTCTTGTCTCTCATTTTCAGTCCAGTCCCTGTACCTGAGCAGTTTCAGAGGAATATTTTTGTTTGTTAAGCCACACAGTGACCTGTGAATCATTCACGCATAAATGGCATCTAGCAGTGAGAAACAGGTGCAGATGATGACAGATGATCAGGCCGGTGATTAGTAGACTGGTGATGCTGAATGCTGCGTGGTTATCCAAAGATATGAAGAAATTAAGGGTGGTTCAAGACTTTTACGCACAAGATTTGTTGCCTGGTTTGTTATACTGTACAGCCCATGTATTGGTATTATGACAACTGAATTTAATATTATGTATTATTTACTTTATTAATTGCCATGTGAAAGGCCTGGGTTTGATTCCCAGCCAGTGCCCCAAACCCAGCCACCGGATGCAGGATTTCCTTAGTGCCAGTTCCAAGCCTGGATCGAATGAGTGGGTTGTGTCAGGAAGCACATCCGGCACGAAACCTGTGCCAAGTTGTATGCGGATCAGATGGTCTGCTGGAGCATCCCCTTGACGAGATCATTCGAAAGACCGATTACAACAAGATCTTAATTGCTATAGAAGTGCGTCAAAATAACTTCCTCTCCTGACTTTCTGTATTAACCTCATTCTTTGTTTTGTGCACATAGCTGTCTGTTCACTTAAAACTTCATGCCGTTTTTATGGGCATCACTTCATGCAAATGAGCCGTGACAGGAACACACTTTGCACATGCTGATCCAGTGATATCAGCATATGCAAGCATGTTCAAAGGAAATGAGTGAACTGGCAGGAACTGGCTCATGCAAACATCTACACAGAACTTTGTTAAAAGATTGATAAACAATTTTTTTTACTTTGTACCAATACTATTATATCATTATTATTATTATTATTATTATTATTATTATTATTATTATTATTATCATTATTATTATTATTACAATTATTATTATTATTATTATTATTTTATTTTTATTATTATTATTATTGTTATTATTTTATCATTATTATTATTATTTATTTTTTAATTATTATTATTTTTTTTATTATTATTATTATTATTATTATTATTATTATTTTTTTTTTATTAGCATTACTAACACCCTTATGAATGTTATGTCTGGATGCCTATTATATAGATTTGCAGCTTTTGATGAAGAAACTTTTAACATTTCGCCAGATATCTGCACATTTAATAACTCACCCTTGGTGAAAAATACACAATCTTGTGTTCAAAAATAAATGGTAAGATGATAAATGATAAGGTGACACTAGCAGCAGCTATACAGGTGTCATAGCTGAACGTCTGAACCTCCATGAATAACGATCCTGGCCGAGATGGCTTGCTGCAGCTGTTCCTTTGAACATTCAGTGAGTGGAAAGTTTTGCAGGACAATGTACGACTTGATACTGCCCGCCACATGTACATACACATGCACGTCACAGGAATTCAGGTCAATTATTGCCACATCCCCTGTGCAGTCCTGATTTCTCTCCAAGACATTTACATGTATTTGGGCAATTAAAGGAGTTCCTGGGAGGCCAGTGTTTCCAATCTGACGCAGACAGTCCCACCCTGGCTCCGGCGTACTAAGTGCATTAGTGTAGCAGGGGATTATATAGAGAAATAAAGGTAGCTTTAAAACTTATAACCATGTTCGGTTATTCTGCACGATCAAATCAATTCAAAGTCCTGGTTTGACTTGAACGCTAGAACAACTAGAAATCTAGCTTGCTAAATACCTAGTTAGGTACTATTTACCAATCGTGGTCACATATTGATAGAGGATAAAAGGAATAAAAGCAGGTGGATCACAAAAGTTAATTTATTAAAAGAATGTTAAATAATTAACAATTAAACTGTAGCTTCTGTTCCTCAGATCCATTCATGAAACCGTGGCTTTTTCCAGTTGATCGTCTCCGAAGGAGAGACACACCTCAGTATTTCACCCTGTGTAAATATGTACATATTTGATTAATGAAAAAAAATAATAAAGATCTATCAATGTGTCATTTCTTTTTTTTAGGTTTGTAGTATAAGTCGACAATTTCGCAGCCCAGAGACATGTCTTAAATTAATGCGCTTTGTCCTTATCGTTGTCTTCTGCTCTGTCTTTCCCTCTCTCAGTGACGTCTGCAGCGGCATGAATCATCGCTGCCAGCTTTAACAGCGCATCACAGTTCGCACAGACACACCAGCACACGCACACCAACAGCTGCAGCAGAGCTAATGCCTGTTCTTAAACTCAGAGAGTAACACACACACACACCAGCATCGGCAGGTCCACCTCTCTCTCAATCTTTCCCTCTGTTTCATTCACTCACTTGAAAAAGCTCCAAACTTCTCAGGTAAATATTACAACTGGACATACGTTTCCAGACTGGATAGGCCATTTCTCAAACTCAGATATTTTCTTGCTCAGATGCTGTTCTGATAACCATCATTTAAGGGGAAAGTCGCTCATGCATTGTTAGAGAGTAGCCTGAAGTCACAAGATGCTGTCATGGACTAGTTTGTTCTCAGAATAGACAAGCAGAAGAGACTTTGGACAAATGACAATAAATGGACATATCGCAAACTTTTTGCAACCCCAAGGCGTTTTTTCACAGTTTATAAGGTTCTAACATTTATACTGTAGGATTACTGTAATCATTGAGCATTGAGAATATATCGCTTATCCTGTTTACAGGGTCTCAGGGGCCTGAAGGAAACTTTGGGCACCACGGGTGCCACTCCAATGCAGACCACAGACACGTTATGGGTAATTTGGGAATGCCAATGAACCACCATGGGGGAACCCACCAGGCACAGGGAGAACGTGCAAACTGACACACAGACCCAAGGAGGGAATCAAACCCTAGACCCTGGAGGTGTGAGGACACAGTGCTTCCCACTGCACCACTATACCGCCAGTGGGTTTGTGTGATATAAAAATATAAAAACAATCAAATCAAAACAATCAAATCACCTGCCTATAAATGGGTAGGTCTTTCTTGTGCCACCAAACCAAGTCTAATCCTACAAGACCTGGACTCCATAAGACCCCTGAAGGTGGCTGTGATCTCTGGCACCAAGGTCTTAGCAGCAGGTGATTTATGTCCCGTAAGCTGCAAAGTGGGTCACATTTATGGATCAGGCCTGTTAGTCCAGTAAATCCCACATCAGATTGAGATCAGGAGGATTTGGAAGCCAAGTCAACACCTTGAACTCTTAATCATGTTCGTCAAACCATTCCTACATGATATTGCAATGAGAAAGCCAGCACTGTCCTGCTGAAAGAGTCCACTGCCATCAGGGAATACCTGCAACAATTGTTTTTACAGTATGTGTCAAATTAACGTCCACATGAATGCCAGGACGCAGGTTCGTTCCAGAGAACACTGCCGAGAGCATCACACTGTCTTGGCTTGCCTTCTTCCCATAGTGCATGCTGGAGCCATCTACTGCCAAGATACAGTAAGTGAGGTAAACATTCACTCATCCATCCACATTATGTAAAAGAAAACATTATTCATCAAACCAGGCCTCCTCCTTTCATTGCTCCACGTTCCAGATCTGACCTTCATGTGCCCATTGTACAGTAGTAGCTTTCAGTAGTGTTCAGGGTCAGCATGGGCACTCTGACCAGTCTGTGGCTATGCAGCCCCATACTGTACATACAGTACAGTAGGAGCTACGGTGCACTGTAGAATCCGACACCTCCTATCATAGCCAGAAATAAGATTTTTAACATATTGTGCGACAGTAGCTTTTCTGTGCTCAAACAGGCTAGTCTTATTTCTCATGTGGATTAAGGAGCCTTGGAGGCCGATGACTCTTTCTCCAGTTCACCAGTTAGAATGCTTTTGGTACTGTAGGTACTGTACTAACCACTCCATACCAGAAACATCTCAAAAGACCTGCTGTTTTAAAGATGCTTTCACTCAGCCTTTTAGCCATCACATAGTGGCCCTAGTTATAGACTCCTTAAAGACCGATCCTTATGCTTGCCCATTTTTCCTGTTTCTAGCACGTCATCTTTGAAAACTAACTGGCCACTTGCTGTTAAATCAAATGTATCCCACCCCTTGATCAATATAAGGAGGTTATATTAAAAGCACACATCAGTGCTTTTAATGTTATGGTTGATCGTTGTATGGTTGCATATACAGTAGTAGGTGTGCACATGGTTTTATAATGGGCAAAACATCAAATGTAGCATGGGACACTGTAAAGGTTAAGTTGTGTTAGCTTTCGCCTGCTATGCTGTCCTGTTGCTAACCTAGGAGGTTAAAGCAAACGTGGCAGATGGTTTATTTTAGCCAGTGTTGCCAATATATTCCTTTCTTGTGTCTTTTCGACTTTAGATTTTACTGCATGCTTCATACAATACTCAAGTGTAGTATTATCAGTTTTGTTTAATGTTATAAATAATGCTTGATTACCTTGGACCAATAAGGCTACGTCAAGCCTAAGAAAAAAACGTGAGCAGGATGATCCAAAAATATGACAAATGTTTGTTTATTTTGTATTTGCAGCAAGAAGAATGTCCCAGAATGCATTGTGACATAAGGGCTACACTCACTCTCTCACACACACAGGTTTGTACAGTGATACCCACTTAAACGCTGCGCTTTGCTGCCCTTCAGCTGCCCTTCAGCTGTGCCAAGCAAAACTGGGTTAGCAGGCGGAGCACTTCACAGGATGAGGAATGTGTGTCTGGGTGTGTGTGTGTGTGTGTGTGTGTGTGTGTGTGTGTGTGTGTGTGTGTGTGTGTGTAAGAGCAATCCAAGCAGAGGAATCACAGGCCTGTGTAACCAAGGCAACAGCCCAGGAGGCTGATGTCACAGAAGCACCACATGCCATGGTGAAAAATTAAATATAAAGCATGATGTGTGTGTTGGTGTGTGTGTGTGTATACGTGTGTGTATACAGTACATAGGGTACTGGTTTATACAGTATGTGAACTCATATTTTTTCCCTGTCCATCATCAGTATGCTGCACATTGTATGTGAACAGCAGGGATATTTCTATTCAAGCCAACATTTCTAAATATGCAGTCAGAGCTGTCGTCATGGTTATACTCCATCCCACAATGCAATGCGGTAGGCAAAATAATCCGAAAGTATACACAGTTACAGTACATGCTTCTACTGCAATATGCTTAATTTCCATATTAAATGGTCCCTTAGGATAATGGTCATCTGTAGAACACTGAAGATCTGTGGTTGGACCATTTGCAGTTCTTCTATTTGACCAGTAGGTCTGATGATGATGAAGATGATGAAGATGATGATGATGATGATAATGCAGTGAACATGGGGATTACATTTTCTCCTCCAAAACCTTCACTGCATATTGGCCTACACTAGAATCCCAATGTAAATACAATCATTCTTGACCTTGTGCTCTCCAAATTCTTCCAACTCTCCAAACTATAAATATTAAAGCATCTTCAACTTTAATGACTGGTAAGAGGCAGACGTCAAAGCTGGAGATTCTCACTGAGACCTGAAACCCCTATCCATCAGATTGGTATTTCCCTGGAATGCATACTCTTTCCATTGGTCTTCGAACTCAAGGGCTGCTCTGTTAAAGCTTACAGATGACCCAGCCATTGATTTGTTCAGAGATTTTGACAAGCCTGCACTGTGATCACCTCTCCAGTGGGAAAGCCTTTAAAATACCTCTCAATCCAATAATAACCCATAATGAAACCTGAACATTGGATAACAAGGATCCTATTATAAGATCGCAATTTAATAATAAATTGTTACAAAAATGGTTTCCTTTCAAACACATAATATTTGAGTGTTCTTTTTTGTGCACTGTGCTGTTTGTGTTAGTGCATGCCCCATGAATGTGTAATTACACTGATTTACTCAAAGGCACAATGGACTCAACAACAAGGTCATGTTTTGGTGTCAAATGCCAAATTGTCACCAAAGTGCATCCTTGCACTGAAAGAGCCACAGCTGAGTATAAATCCATGCAAGCTCATACAATTCCTGGCCATAAGTCTCCAAATGCATCAGTCTGAAGGTCTGGGAATCTAATGCACCCTGAGTTATAAAGTCTTCTCTATGATCTCTGGGTGAGCTGACTCAACTGAAGCTATGGCATGACCTTCAGCACTCTTCATGAAATCAGTCATGTCATAGTCTGCAAAACCTGGACAACCAGACTCGACCTTACAGTATGCCCGAATGTTTCATTAAAGCTCTACTGAACTGTTCAACACTGAGCCCCAACAGGTACCAATATCCGTATGTTATATTGTATATACTGTAACATATAAAAAATATTTTATATATTTAATATCTTATATAAATAAGTGTTTTCTTTTTTATTTATTTTTTTTTTTTTTTTTTTGCCGATCACAATGCTATGTAAACACTAAAAAACAGCATAGAAAAGGATGTCGTGGGTATAGTTGTCAAGTTTTTACCAAAGTTCCACTTCAATTATACTCACTCACTTATTCATTGTCTAAACCGCTTTATCCTGTTTTCAGGGTCGCGGGGGGCCTGGACCCTATCCCAGGAGTTTTAGGGCATGAGGCAGGGTACACCCTGAACAGGGTGCCAATCCATCGCAGGGCACTCAAACATACACTTACTGTACTGTACTCACACACTCATTCACATACTACGGGCAATTTGGGAACGCCAATCAGCCTAATCTGCATGTCTTTGGACTGTGGGAGGAAACCGGAGTACCCGAAGGAAACCCACCAAGCACGGGGAGAACATTCAAACTCCATGCACACAGGGATGGGAATCGAGCCTGGCTGGGAATCGAACTTTCGAATCATGGCTTTAAAGTATATTCTAAAGCATTCTGAAACAGCCAATCAACCAATTAACAAACAAACAAACAAAATCAACACTATGCCAAATATTGTGCATCTACATTTATATTGGTTTGTGATGCATTATACTGTATGTTCAATCTGAATACTGTATTTGCATTTAGTTACACTCCTACTATCCAATTGTTTTTTTTTCAATCTGTCAATTATCTATTTTAACTAAACCTGTATATAGTGTTTTTATTGTTCTGTATTTTGTATTATATTGATGCACACCTTTCTTAATTTATGTTGTCATGAAGAAGCTCTACCAATTATTGACTGATTCTCCTAATTTGGTATATCATCATCATCATCATCATCATCATTATTATTTTACCTTTCTGTACTGTGGCCTACAGCATACTCACAAAAATCTGAACAGCTGCAGCCACGGTCTGCAGCTGCAAATAGAAATTGGACCTCAGGAGGTGTATCCCACGTCTGACTTCCTTTACTGGCTGTAGTGAGCAGGAAGTTCATAGTAACCACCATCTCAAAGTAATAACTGGACTGGAAAGTCAGCACCTGCTGTAACACTAAAAAGTCTCAGCTGACGGTACACTCCCTGTGATAGGTTCAAATGCCTGTTGCTTCATTTCAACACAGCCAACCATTAAGAGTGCCCTCTCCATCTCTGTAACATTCTGCTTTTTGTCATTCTGACTACCAAAAATTAATTGAAAAATAAATTCCACACCTTACGCAGGTTCAAAATCAACAGAGTAATGTGTGTTTTAAACCATGTCACACACATGATGTTAAACCATGCACACACGATTGTTCACCCTTCACATGTTGCCCACTTGACAACAACTGTCCACCTGCAGATCTCTGCATTCATGAAATTAGCTAATCGAAAGTTAAATGGCAGCAGCGCTATACAATAAAACCTTTGTAGATACAGGTTTAGAGCTTTGGTGTTCGATGTTCACATCAAACACCAGAATGGGTGGGGAGTGAGCTAGTGTACAGTATGTAACGTTTGAAGATGGCCTGGTTTAAGTCTTGGGTCAGAGACCGCTGATCTTCTGATCTTCACAATTAACAGTCTCCAGAGTTTGTTAAGAATAGTGAAATGTTTCTGTGCATATTAAAACATCATTCCCATTGTTTGGAAAGTTTTCAAGAGCAATTAGAGTAAAGATGAAGTGTGTTCCTTGATTAAATATAAGGCTCAACAATATTAAACACCACTCCATTGGAAATAAAAAATCTGTTGCGATATCCATCTCAGTACAACTGAATGTAAATGGAACCAACAATTTATCATCGCTGGACATGTGTGCCAACATTTTACAATTCACTCTAAGAATAATAATAAGGAAAGTAAGGCGAAACACAGCAGTCACTTGCACAGAGTCGCAGGATTATCTGGAAGCAGCAGGAAAAACAGTTACACAGGAGGCAGTAAGCAATTAACTGCACTGCAATCATTCACATTCTTACAACCCATATGTAATCTGAAAGAAAGTGCTTGCGTGGCCTAGTCAATCTGCTGACATTCTTTATGGAATTTGTATTGCATTGATGTGCCTGAGGTATCTTGGGAAAACCCCCAAAAAACTATTTGGCAAGGGGTGTGGGTCAAATTACATCACACTGCTGTGAACATTTTTTTTTCTTTTCAAAAATTCAAATTCAAATTTTATTTGTCACATACACAGTCATACACAGTACGATATGTAGTGAAACGCTTACACGACCGCCAGTGACCTTAAAAAGAGAATTAAAGCTTATTGTAAGAAATAAATATGAATAGAAGAAATACGATAGAAAAATTCAAACGTAACTAGAATAAAAATAGAAATAAAAATAGAAGTATACTGTACATAAAATAGAAATAAAAATAGAAATATACTGTACAATAGAAGTTTTCTTTTTTAAATTGAAATTGGGTGGAGGAAGTATGGTGTGCAAGTATGCATAGCGTCTAACTGTAGAGATCTCAAAGCTGTACAACAAAAGCTTCACCATATTAATTTCACTGTTTTAAACATATTTTCTTTATTCTTATAAATATAAAAAAATTTGTTTCTATTTATAAAAATACATTCAAAAGACATTATGCGGGCATTGGAATTACACTACCATACCCCCCCCCCCCCACCAACACACACAAAAAAAAAAACATAATAAAAATTAAAAAAGGAGAAGAAGTTGCAAACTAAAATTTGATTCAACTTTCTTTCACAACCACTTGTTTTCACAATTTGAGTCCTGGATTATGCTCATGGCATCACAGAAGAAAAATTAATTAGTTGGATGACCTGGTTATTCAGTACATTCAGGTAGTCAGCTACTTCATATTACTGACATATACAGTAATGTTGCTTAGCCTAGACCTGACCGAGTGAAGAAAAAGCACACGGTAACAAGAGGCTTGTATAGTGGGCATTATGCCGATGCACGTGCCTTCCTATCCTGACAAGCTCCGGTATACTGTATGTAGGGTAAATCTGGACACATCAGATCACCGGTGGTCCATTTTTCATTGCTCCAAAGTCCAACTTTAATGCCCTCTAGCGACCTGAAGCCTTTTTTCCTGATGCAGACATAAGAAAACATATATATGACATGGATAATACTGTAGATGACATAGATGACATAGATATATGTGGCATAGATAACTAACCAGAGACTGATATGTTCATACAGCTTTTTAGTCCTACTGTAATCCTTTTTCTCTTCCCATTGTGGGTGTGGAAATGCTTTTACTTTTACAATTTCCACAGTCAATATTTTCTAATGCACCTTGACTAAGTGTTTACACCCCCCCCCCTTCCCACCCCAAAGATATACCTTCCATGAAGTAGATGGTTCAGCACTATCCTTCCAAGTTTTAATAATGAGAAAAAAATTCCAGTAATTTTGTTGTTTGGTTTATACTTGTCAACAATTTGACCCTTTTGAAACCGCGTCTTTTTTAGCATGGGTGTGTACTACAAGGCATATTATGGTGTATACAGTTCATACTTATGCAGTATAGGAATACATCTTTGCAAACATATCCTCGGGCTACTTTTGCTGATCACTTGTGTGGGTGTCTCATGTCAGGCTTCTCAACTGTCCAATTGTTAGAGTGTTTGTGAATAAGAGTAGCAGATGGAGGTATTGTCAAAAATAACAATAATTCTTGAGATTTTTTTTTTGTTATGGACTGCTAGTGTATGTTTTAAGTAAGCACTGTCACATACTGCAAAACAATAACAATACTACTACTACTATTACTACTACTATGAATACTACTACTACTCCTACTCCTCCCACTACAACTACTACTAATAATAGCGTTTTCGTAGGTCTGAGAGTTAGTTCTATCCGTGATGTTTTGCTCCATCTTATTAGAATTCTTGTGTAAACTTTAACTTCAATTTCACATTAATACAAATATCTTTTCAGCCCATCATATGGCAGCAACTTAATGCATTTAGGCATGTAGACATGGTCAAGAAGATCTGCTAATGGACTGGAAACATATTGCCTGGTCTGATGAGTCTCCAATTCAATCTCCAACGTCTTCTGTGACGTTCAGATTGTCGGGTCAGAATTCGGTTTAAACAACAAGAAAGCATTAATCCATCCTGCCTCGTATCAATGGTTCAGACTGGTGATAGTGCCGTAATGGCATGGGGGATATTTTCTCGCCACACTTTGAGCCCTTCAGTACCGGAATATTGTTGCTGACCATGACCATCCCTTTATGACCAGCGGTATAACACACAATGTCACAAAACTAAAATAATCTCAAACTGGTACAGTATATTGACGAGTTCACTATACAGTGAAAGCTTGGATTACGAGCATAATTTCGAAATTCCAAAACACTCGTAAACCAAATTTAATTTTCCCATAAGAAATAATGGAAACTCAAATTATTCGCTCCACAGCCCAAAAAACTAAATACATAAAAATAATTAACACAAAATATAAAGTAAAAATAAAACAAATTAACCTGCACTTTACATTTTAAAAAAAGTAAAAATAAATCCCGACAGATACTGTAAGTGTTTCCATTTACTGTATGTGCGCAGGCACTGTGTGTGTGTGTGTGTGTGTGTGAAGCCCCTCCCATCCCGAGGGAGAGTGTGTGAACTGGTACAGTGTCAAATTACACGCGCGCACACACGTAAGAGAGGCTGAGGGAGAAAATGGATTGTTAACTTTCTAATAAACCTATATTACACAGTAAACGTTTCTTATTTGAATTTCACATGAACACACAAATTTGCAAGGAACATCGCTAATGACACTCGTGTGATCGCTAAATAACAGAATCACTACTGTAAAGTAAAACAAACAAACAAATGAACCGCACTTTACCTTTGAAAAGAATCGCGACAGAGCAGAGTTTCTTTGAGGAGCAGAGTGTGTGTGTGTTTGTGTGTGTGTGAAGCTTCACAAACACACACACGTTGTCATAGTGTTATAGTAAACAGTACACGCGTGCACGGATGTTGATTATACCAGTAAGAGACGAGCACTAAGACCCAG
>JAQQZT010000038.1:21416986-21430837 GCA_030068275.1 Clarias platycephalus | reverse complement strand
ACACACACACACACACACACACACACACACACACACACACACACACACACACACACACACACACACACACACTATCATATAATAAAACAATGACATTTAATTATCCTCTCTCCACACATTATTGCTCGGGATGCACATTAATCAGTTTGAGTTGCTGTTATAGCATTACAGTATAATGATATACAAAACATCTAAACAGTTGAATTGTGTAAACAGTTAGAAATAATTTAATCTAAAAGAATATCTAATCTAAATGACTTCAGTCGGATTTAAGCTATATTGTCGGTGTAATGGAATTAGTGCTGCGCTAAGAATGATCCATCAATAAATTCACTTTTGTTCGTTATGGTCTTCTAATGGTCTTTCATTGGCAGTGGTATATGACCTTTGATTAACCCACATCTTTCCAGCCAGGAAATTTACGGAATATACGGTACATAAACTCACAAAATCATGTCCACCAGATGGCAGTATGCCTTTGTACTATACTTTGTATACAGGGTGAAAACATACAAAAATTGGTAATAAAGTCCATATTTCTAATACGACTGTATTAAAAAAAAATTGCACATTACTAGATGCACATTTTCCATGTACTTTATTACATAGGAAAATAAAATGAAATCTTTAAAATTGAACGTCGGCTCCGGTTGCGTCAACCAGTTTCCTCAATCGGCTGTGGATGGAATGCTTCTGAAGGAAGACGTTTGGGATATTGCTGAGAACCTCCAAGTCCTCCAGTGTGCGAGGCTTTGTCCTGGACACCTCCTGGAAAAATCACATGGAGTGAGAGATCTGGACTACTTGGAGGCCATTCATGAGGTCCCAGCCAATGTCCTGGAAAATGCTGGTCTAACCAAGCATGCAGGGTAAAAGTAAAATGGAGTGGTGCACCATGGGGTGGTACTCCAGTGATACTACAAATTCTATAGCCATTAAATATTGCCTAGTTAATTTTCACCCACCCTGTAGTGTGACACTATACAATGGCGCCATGTATTACTGGCAACATATCAGAGTAATACATGGAGCTATTACTACAATATTAATAATATTGCATTTAATGCTACACTTCATTTGAATTGTTGAATCTGATTGGTGAAAAGATTTAAATGGCTTCTGTGCACAATTAGGTCAGTAGTTCCAGCAGCAACATAATTACATACAGGGGCTTTTATGGTGTATAATCTATGTACTGTATGTTAAGACTAAGACTAATAAAAACTGATTTATTTTGTTGTTTATTAAATTAAAATGTGTATTTTTTTAAATTATTTTTTTTATTTCTATAGACATTTGTTTAACTATACTACTCAATTCCTATCATCCGGAGATCGAACATGGTTTGATTCCCGGGTGATGCTGTTACCTCTCACAGCCGGAGGTCTAGAGAGAGCTGATTGGCCGAGCTCTCTCAGAGGGGAGGGGTGAGAGGTACTTTGTGATCCCACATTAATCACGGCTCTACAGCCAATCATCGGCGTCTGTGAGCTCACGCGCGGGGGGGAAGCGTATATGGTAAGGGAATAACTGTATATCTCTCTCATAAGTGAGAACAGGAACTATTCGTTCTCTCAGATGTTCCACAACAGTAAATCGAATTCTACACCATTAAAATGCTTGATGTGTTGATCATTAATAAATTTAACTTTTAAAAATAGAATAAATAGAATACCACACTCTAGACCATGATGTTACCCCAAAATTTTACTTCTGCTGCAGTTCATTTGGACAGATAGGATGGAATGCAGCTCTATTAGTAAACACATCACTGTTAGTAAATGTCAGTCAGGATTTACTCTAACCCCCAGATCGTCTGACATATAGCTTCCCTTGACTATTAGAAAGTGTCAGTCATATTTGCCAGTATTATTGCTTCATTGTTTGATAATGTCCAGCATTATTTCTCTCTGAAATTCTTTTGTATAGGACCCTAGATCTTAGCTTCAGCAAGTATATGCAGTATGTGTGGTTAATAAACCATGCTGCTTCCAGGTTCTTTTAGCACTATTTTGACAATCTTGCCCTCTAGCGAATCATCTGAATACACTGGTCACTCCACAAGACCTCTGAATGTGTGCTGTAGTATCTGCCACTAAGACTTCATCAGCAGATCCTTTAAGTCGTGAGATGGGGCTATACAGTATGGATAAGACATGTTTGTTCAGCACATGCTACAGATGCTCAATCAGATTGAGATCTGGGGAAGCTGGGGGATTTTGGCAAGACGAGTGTCACAGAGCACATTATCCTGCAGAAAGAGGCCACTGCAATTAGAGAATACCATTGTCATAAAGGGGTGTACTTGGTCAGCAGCAATGTTTAGGTGGGTAATATATATCAAAGTAACATCTCCATGATACCTGAAAACATGATTCATTGAACCAGGTCACCTTCTTCCATTGCTCCATGGTCCAGTTCCAATGTTCACATGACCATTGTACAGTAGGTGATTTTGGCAATGGATAGAAGTCAGCGTGTGCTCTCTGACCAGTCAAACCAAGCATTCATATTTAGCATTAACCGTTACCTGCCTGGAAATTGACATGAACATTTAAGCAAATAATTACACTGTTGGTTATGCTGATATGATTGACAAAAAGTGACTCATAATCAGTTTTACCTCTACCACTTGAGGTTCGTGCATGGTCAGGAGTGTGCGTTATTACACACACATCCTCACACACAGGACGAGTTTAATAAATCACATTCTATTCACAGCCACATTCTAGCAATGCGCACATGCACAACTATACACATCCTCACACACAAGAAGAACTTACACACAAGCAGAAATAACTAGGGTGTATTTTAATAATTTCCAATGGAATTGTTATAAAAATGTTTAATGGCTACATTAATATGAAAAGACTTAATAGAATAATGACAAATTCACCGTTTGACTGTGTGAAGGTGTTGCACTTGCCAATATAATAATATGGACTTTGTAGTTGTATTTAGTAAATTTCTCCCCAGCCCCACTACAACACTGAGAATTGAGAGTTAACTTGTCTTTGCCATGCAGTGCTCAGCTTTATTGCATGCACTAATAAGGGTTAATGTGCTCTGGCAGAGAGAAGATTCACCCTAAACAGATTAACGGTCTAAAATAAGATACTAACAAAGTCATTGCTTGCTGTTGTGTGGTTTTAATAACCTTTATAATTCAGAGAAGAGAAATATCCACTTAAAAGGATTTTTACTTCACATTTATTAGTCAAGAAGTAGGGAAAAAACATAATCTGACATAATTATCTTTGGACACTTAAGGGAATCACAGCTTTTGGTCTTAGACACTGATTGTACTATACCAGAGTTCAAAGGTCACCTGATGAACTTCATGCCAGCCGTTCTCATCCTGGCAGTTGATGCTGGCATGCTCGTAAAGAAGGAGCTCGCAGCAGCCTGAATCTCCTCCCACCATGGCAGTGTGATATAGTGCTGACAAACCACGACTATCCTTATAATCTGGTGATGCCCCCAAGTCCAATAGAGTCTGAAATTCACAGGAAAGTAATGAAGTATTCATTTGGGTTGTTTTATGGAATCTGATTTGTAAAACAGTCACTCCTGCATCTTTTTCTGGTTGTGCGTGTAATACATACTGTATTCTGCATACTACTTAAAATAAACCATACATAAAAGTGTATGTAGTATGTGAACATCATGAATATATATGGCAAAGGTACTCTAATGTTTTATTAATTTAAATATTAGTTTGCTATTTGTTTTGCAGTTTTATCGTAAAATACAGACTAAATAAGAAGAGATTATTAATCAATCTGAAACCAAAAAGCTCACTTAAGCTTGGATATGGTTTCACTATTTACTTACAAATGAACATAGATATACTGAAACTGATAAGAGATTATGAGGACCGACCAGATAATAAGTTAGTACATGGAAAATAAACACACTGAGATACTTACAGTAGTAGTCCTGGTAAAGATATAGCTGTAGAGTTAATTTTATTTTTTACTGCTAAACTAATTTTATCATATCAAAATGCATTGTTCACAATAAGTGTTGTTAATTCAGATATTTTTCTAGAAAAGTAAGGAGTTTGGACGGGCCACTGTGTAAAGACCAAAGAGTCACTTTAATCACTAGTGTGATTAGTTTTAAATCTTTTTATTTTTAAATGTGGTTTTTAATTAAGCATTGCCAATTCGAAGTTGGCAATTCATCCTTTTGAGGTCAAAATATATATTATTAGAGATTTAAGAGTTATCCAAATTCACACTTAAAAGATGGTCCCAACTGAGTTTGAGTACTGCCTCAACCCACAGGTAATTCTGAGGACTGAATACCATATTCCCATAAGAAATTTTAGTAAACTATAGAACATACCATAATGTGCCATAGTGCCACCACTGTACTTCAGACATTACCATGGTATACACCATAGAAATTTAGAGAACTTTCTGAGAAACTCATTGCTGCTAGATTGGCGAAACTATCATTTGTCCTCATCCTCCTGGACCCCTCAGCTTTATTTGACATGGTAAACTGCAAGGTTTTCATTCCTATCCTTGCATGCCTTGGAAACTGAGGCATGGAATGGCAGTTGTTTGCTTTCTACCTAAAAGGTCTTTCATACAGTATGAGGCAACATGGAGAGGATCCACATAAGCTTCATGCAGACTCTCCACTGATGTCCCACAAGGCTCAGTACTAGGTTCTCTTCTGTTCTTCCTCTATACCCGCTCACTTGGTGAGGTCATATCATCAAATGGCTTTTCATACCATTTTTATGCAGATGACACTCAACTCATTCTTTTCCTCCGCAGACACTCATGTTTCCTCTCAGATCACAGTATATATGGCAGACATCTCATCCTGGATGACAGCTCCTCAACGGAAATTTAACCTCAGCAAAACTAAACAGCTGGTCATTCCAGATAATCCCCCTGTCAGGATCTTATGATCTCCCTGGACGACACTTAGATCACTCCTTCAGTCACTGACCGCATCCTTGGGGTAACCCTGGACAGTCAACTGTTCTTTTTCCCCACCACATTGCTAACCTTACATGTGCTTGTCAATAACATCAAAAGAATTTGTCGATTTCTCTCCACACAGGCCACTCAGGTGCTTGTGCTGTGCTGATTTTAAGACTGGACTACTGCAACTAACTCATGGCACGTCTCCCTCTGTTTGTCCTCTCTAGCTGATTCAGTACAGGGCTGCAGGGCTTATTTTCAACCTTCCCACTTCCCTGTTCCGGCCCTGGCTTCCTGTAGCTGTCCACATTATATTAAAAACACTGATGCTTATCTACAAAGCCAAAAACTACCCTACACCCACTTCAAAAACTTATTACAACCCACACTGCTCAACTGGGGGTGACTTAATTCCCTTTATCACATGATATACCAAATTATTATTCCTTCACAATGCATACTATAACGAGGAAAAATAAAGATAGTGTATATAGTGATGGAGGGTAAAGTATACACAGTATATGTGTATACCACAGTATCTACCATTAGTGTGTACTTGTTGTTAGCGCGAGCTGCTAGGTGTAGTGCTGTCATGCCGTCTTTCGCTCTGTAGTCCAGATGAGCTCCTCCGTTCTTCAGCACTTTAATGATGTCAACCATGTTCTCCAGACGTGCAGCAGACGTCAGTGGCGTCTCTGTGCAAAGATCACACACACGTACACACACTGGATAAGTGTGCTAGGACAACTTACCAATGATTTTACACTTTTCTTGTATGAAACCAACAAATTGGCATTCATTAATTATTAATTTAACATAGCTGATATTCTAAAGAGGAATAAGCGGAAATATAAAGAAAAACTTGCCGATTTAGTACCAATACAAATTTTAAACTCTTGTCACCCCTGTTAATTACAAGAACTTGCCAGCTCTGCCAGTCAAGTTTAATTATAGAGGAGCCTGTGTGCCGAAGGCTTAAATGACTATTCTGTTTACTGGTAAATAATTGATGATCAATGTTAATGTGTTAAAGTTATGTGGTGTTAATATTATGGCTGATCTGTGTATAAGGTCCCTCCTAGCGGTCACCTACGAGCACCTTTAAAGAAAGTCCTGTTCCTCAGTCACTATGTAGGTACATATTATACATTATCCCTGGTTATTAGAGTGAGGAAAATGAAAGAAATAAAACTAGTTACAGAACGAACTGTGGCTCTAAGAAGGTCATATATGCATCACTAGAGTAACCAAAATAACACACACGGATTAGATTGAGCATAACAATTTGTGATTTGCAGTGAAGAAAGTATTACAGTACTTGTCGGATCCATGCTGCTACAGAAAATCAATCAACATCCTCTAATCGATCAGAAAAAAGCAACTGTGTAACAGAAAGTAACCTTTTTTGGACCTTTATAGTAAATAAAATAATACTGTTTATTTTGCGTGTGCTTTAAGGTGAAAGGGGTGTACCTCCTGTTTCTGGGTCGTGATAGTTCGGGTCAAGGCCTTTATCCAACATTTTAGATATTTTCTCTAACTGGGAATTTTGTATGTATTCCATAAACTTCCTCAGATTGGCCTAGAGAGAGAGAGAGAGAGTGAGAGAGTGAAAGCGTGAGAGAGAGAGAGACTTTCCCAGTATTTTTCGGGTCAGTTATAAATAGGTAACAGCACACGTCCCTATACACATTAAAAATCAGTGAGAAAGAGGAGAAGTGAAGGGAAGGAGATGAAGGTCACATATGATTTATATGATCACGTGAAATCTATACATTCACTGCCTAGGATATTAGGAGCACCCGTGAACCTGCACATTCATGCAGTTAACTAACCATCCAATTGTCCAACAAACACCCAACAGAAAAGTACAATCACAAAGTGAGTTTGTTTGTGATCAGATTTGAGTGTTTCAGAAACTCCGGCTCTGCTGATATTTTCACACGATAGTCTCTAGAGATTATACAGAATGGTGAAAAGGCACAAAATATTAAACCTTTAGATGGATGGGCTACAACATCAGACGACCACTTCAGGTTCCACTCCTGTCATTCAAGAAGAGGAATCTGGGGTAATCATAGGCACAGACTCACCCAAACTGCACAGTTGAAGGTTAGAAAACAAATCACTGGGTCTTTTTCCAGTCCTCAACTGTCCAGTTTATGTGCCTATAATAGCCTCAGATTCTTATACGTACTTGGCCAACAAGAATGGAACCTGATCTGGTCTTCTGCTGTTTGGGATGCTTTTCAGCTTACTATATCTGTGGAATGCTTAATGGAGTTACCACAGCTTTCCTGTCAGCTCAAACCAGTCTCTTCTTTCTCCTGTGATTAACATGATGAGCAGATTCATGATATGAATGTTAACTGTCTTCTATTTGTGTGATTCTGCATGCTATGCTGCTGTTACATGACTGCATAAATAAGCAGATATACAAGTGATCATATTCTATATAGAAACAATATATACTGTATAAAGAGAGTGCAGTAATTACACTGTGCTCAATATAATAAAAAAATACAGACCTACAGTACCAGTCAAAAGTTTAGACATGGCTTCTAATTAAATGTTTTTAGTTTAATGGTTTATTTTCTAAATTGTAGAACATTACTGAAATATTACTATTAAATATTATACTATTAAATAGCACATATGGAATTATGTAATTAAGTAACAACAACAGTCAGGTGTTATTTTAAGACATGAAGGTCAGCTGTTTTGGAATAGTTACTGTACAATATTGTCAAGTGCATTTCCAAAACCATTAAGCACCATGATGAAATTGGCTCTCATGAAGACCATCCCAGGAAACCAGGACCAAAACTTTCCTCTGCTGCAGAAACAACCAATCAACAGCAACTCAGATTAGAGCCGTTACAACGGCTTTACAGAGCAGAATTACTGTAGCAGACACATACAGTATGCATATTCTCAATTCCTTCAGCATTGTTTTGCAATGTAGAAAGAAATCAGGAAAGACCATTTAGTTATAGAATGTGTGTCCAAACTTTGTCTGGTCGTGTAGAATGCAATTTTCACTTTACTTTGACTCATTCGAAAAATGTTGTTAATAAGGAAGACTGAAAGCTGGTACGTTGTTTTGTGGAGAAAAAAAAAGATCTGGCAATAATTAGAGAGAGAAGAATAATTAATTATTATTATTATTATTATTATTATTATTATTATTATTATTATTATTAATGTGATTAAAATATTAATATTATTATTATTAGTAATAGAATTACTTTTCCTCAATTGTCATTTTAAAATAACAATCTCTGCAAATTTTCTTCTAGGTGCACTGATACCAGGTCAAAGAGTTGAACTTTATCCCTTGGAGGTACAGTAGTACATGTGAATATTGAAACCTATTATAAACCAGAAGCTACATGCTACACAACCAATCAATAGTAAATGTTTCTATTATTTTCTAATTTATCATATTTTATTTTCATGGGTCAGTAATTACGATGTGCAAATATCTGCATACAGCAAGTTCGGAGGTAGCACAGTGACTTGCACCTCCATGGTCCGGGTTCGATTCCCAGTCATGGAGTTTGAATGTTCTTCCTGTGCTTGGTGGGTTTCCACCGGGTACTCAGGTTTCCTCCCACAGTCCAAAGAGATGCAGTTTAGGTTAATTGCCATTCCCAAATTGGCCTTAGTGTGTAAATAAGTGTGTGTATTTTCCCACTGCATACAGTATGGCTATATGAAATGTAAAAAAAACAAGCAAACAAAGATGCCCAGTGGTGCGTAACTCTTTCATGGAATTTGGAATTATGGCCCACTGCTTCAGTAGGACCCTAAACTGAAATAAATCCTGAGTGTACAATATGGCATTAACATGGCATGGCATAATCTTACTAGACACAAGTAGCATCCTGTTTGTGCATGGGTTTCTGCACATGGCAAAAAAGGCTTCTTGAAATGCAGGCATGGCTACAGGAGTAAAATTGTTTTAAATTGCCATCAAGTATGTAGTTGTACCGACTTACCTTAGTATGTAATTTGGCTATTTGCTTCTCATCTACATTGGGTTGTTTGTACACTCTGCTTTTATATCGAAACTGTAAAATAGAGAAGAGAGCACGGCAGTCGTTTAGAAAATATTAACATACAGTCAGTCTGTGCACACAATTGATTTTGTAGGATTGAATTATAATGCTAAAAAATTAAGACTCAACTGTGAGTCTCCATTCATTTTAGATTGCATAATGTGCATGTGCCCTTGTATTGACTGTTCCAGTGTATGTCTATGATGTAAGGCCTATGAAAGTTTCAGTGTATATTAATATACAGCAATTTCTTCATAGTATGTCGTTATAAACTTCTCCACATCCTATACGAAGCTGTTATTCTTGTTGAATATGTTATGTTTTTATAATTATTTCAGGTGCACATTGCTAAATAACAAATCTTTGATTATTTTTATTCAGTTTATTAAACATATATGCTTATGAATGCACATTTTTGGTCAAAAGTTAAAAGACATTGGGTGTAAAAGATTTTATTGGATATGTGCAGTGAAAATAGAACAAAAAATGTCCAAATATTTATTGCCTCTCACTGAACATTGTTATGTTATATCACTATAATAAAGCTGAACAACTTTTTACCTCCACCGTCGGGATGCTTTTGCTAGATGGTTGTGGATATTCACTAAGCAGACGTTCTTCATCCAAGAACTTTCCATCGCGACCATTACTCGCCGGCTGATATAGGCCATAATTCAGGACGTCCTTTAAGCTCTGACTCAAAGTACAAAGGATCTGCTGCTTCACTGTCCAGACTGTTAAGTTCACATCAAACTTCATGCATTTCTGTTTGGGAAGATACAAATGTCTGCTGCTTAGCATCCAGATAGTATCGTATAGTCACACATAGTCATGTGCATAAATTGGACCCCCTGGTTCAATACCTTGGAGATCTAGCGTTAGTAGCAATAACTTGAAGTAATCATTTCCTGTATCAGTCTCTCACATTGAATGTAGAGGAATTTTGGCCCATTCCTCTTTACAACATTGCTTCAGTTGATTTAAATATTTGGAAATTCACTTATGCACAGCTCTCTTAAGGTCCTGCCACAGCATTTCAATTGAGTTGAGGTCTGTACTGACTAGTCCATTCCAAACCCTTAATTTTTTTTTTCCCAGCCATTCTGATGTAGATTTACCAGTGTGTTTTGGATCATTGTCCTGTTGCATGACTCAAGTTTAAGGTGTCGGACAGATGGCCTCACATTTCTCTCTAGAATACTCGGGTATACAGAGGAGTTTGTGGTTGACTCGATGACTGCAAAGTGCCCATGTTCTATGCCTGCAAGTCCAAATCATCAACCCCCACTGCCATGCTTGGTTAATGTTTAGACAGAAGAGGATTTCTCTTGGAAATGGTTTTAGAATCACTTTCAGATTGATGTGCATCAACAGTTGCTTCACTAAGACCATTGCTTATGTCAACGTTAACACACACCTGAATGCTACTGAACTCCCAAAACTTCTGCTTTTATAGAGGTCTGCACACCTGCTGATGATCATTTAATCAAGGGCTGAGGATTAGCAGTTCTGGAAAAATATTCTTCAGACTGATAAGACCAAGCTATATATCCACCATATTTGGAGAAAACTAAACACAGTGAATCATCATAAAAACCTCATACTGTACCAGCTGTTCATCTTGTTATTGAAGGGTTGAGGATTTCAGCTTGTTCTACAGTTCCTGTGAGATTTGTAGTCTTTGAGACAACAATGAAATGCATTTGATATCAAAGAGAACGATTGGTCAAATCACAGTCCAGACCTCAGTCGAGGGATCTTAAGAGAGTTCTAAATGGCAAAAATGTAAGCCCTTAAAACAGGGATCTTTAAATCCTGGTAGTGTCCAGCACAGTTGATTTAACTAATCACTTAATTAATGGATTGAGTGGGTGTGTTTAGGTGTTGGTGAATTACAAACTTTGCTGGATACTGGTTCTCCAGGACTGAAGTTGAAGAGCTCTTAAATCATCAACGAGCTAAAACAATGTGAAAAATGTGAAAAAAACGGGCCGAAATTGCTGATTAACTCACAAGATCGATTAACTTATGCATGTATCATAAATACCGTAGGTGGCTATATCTATTTACTATTGTTGGTTTCAGAATGTTGGTTTACTGTAAAAAAAACTATTGTTATTTTGTTGTCACTCGAGATTTATTGTTAATTGAAGTTGATGAGGACCACACTTTTGTTATTTAGGCACTAATACATGATATCCCTTTTATAACCCCAACCAATCATTGGGCGCATAAATAAACATAACATTTTCTAAATTCCTTTTGATTGATCTTAGGAAATATTCCAATATTTTGAGATACTGGGTTTTTGATTTTCATGAGATGTACTGTAAGCTGTAGTAATCAAAATAAAAAGGCTTAAAATATATCACTTTCCATGTAATGAATTGAGTGCCAAGGCTTGGCTTTGCAGGACCTCTGGAGGTGTGCTATGGTGTCTGGCAACAGGAAGTTTGGCAGCTGATCTTTTGTGTGCTGTAGGCTGTGGGTGAAGCCTCCATAGATCGTTCTTGTTTATCTGGATTGAGATTTGAGGAATTGGTTTGTCTGTTCGGCAGCATCAATGTGTGGGCTTTGGTGCTCTGGTGCCTTTCTATCATTACTTTTATCTGGGAATTGTGCTGCATTGGCTTTTCTGTGGGATAGGACCAGACAGGCTCACCTTTCGTCCCCGCAGGCAACGGTGCCCACGATCCTGTCACCAGTTTCCTTGTAGATAATTGAGAATCAATGATAAACTGTTAATCCTTGTTGTTAGTGTTATGGCTGACCGTTGTATGTATATTTTTGAGAGGCCAGCATTTCCTAAGTCAAGCAAACAGACTGATCATGACTCTGGTCTACAGAGAAGGGTTTGATGATATCCAAGCAGTAGTGATTAAATAGAGACGTAAAGGTAGTTTTTATTCCTATAACTGTTTTTTGTTATTCTGTACAATTGGAAAGTCCCAGTTTTACTTAAACACCACTAATATATATTGTGTAGCTGGCTGTGAGAATCAGTTTTCCTATTGCGTTATCAAAACAGTATAGAATCTGCTGACTTCATGCTTTCACTTTGTTATTATTCTCCTTCTCTGACCTACCCAGCACTTTAATGAAGTTTCCTCGGGTGACTTTGAACCTAATTGTGTTATATTAACTTAACTTTCTCTCCCTCAGGAACTTCTACAACTGATGGTACAAGGTCTTTGTTTCTGGCTGTTGACAAGATCAATGCACGGGCCTCTCACTGTTAATATGTGTGTGTTAATATAATGGCTAATGTTGTTACTAAAGCTGTACATGTGTCTCCTGACATTTCACTGGGTTCTGTCATTGCATCTTGTCCTGATGCACAGCATGCACAATCATCATTGTTGCTGAGGAGCCATGGGTGTGGAGTTGGAACAAAAGGAAGGAGATACTGTATGTAGGTGTGTAGAATGTCTGGCCAGTAATAACGGCACAGATACATCAGCATCAGCTGTCATAACAGCTTTAACTACAGGTTTGTTCATACATCTAGAGATGCATTACACTAGGAGTATGGACCATTATCTGCTGGTTGCATCACGTAGGTACAGTAATGTAGATTTTTCATATATATATTTTTTTTATGTGAGGGGATGAAGGTCATTTGAAGGAATCATACTTGGGAACCAAGAAAGGAACCATGCATGTTTGGGAGTTGAAGATATGGGCTTATATGCATAAACAGGAAAATTTCCGGTGTTGATTTTGAACTTTCAGAGTTCATTGGTCCAACTAGACCTATATAATCACTGCAGGGCGTTAATTCATCACTAGAGATTTTGCTGTTTATTAATGTTCGACTGTTAAAAAGTTATGCAAAGTGTGACATCATCATGATATGTTACAGTTTGGCAGGCAGTAAAAAAAAAAAAAAAAGATTTTACATTGAACCAAAGGATTTATTTTGTTCAATTAAAAACTATAAATTATAAAAAGACAACAAAATAATATTCACATAGACAATGCACACAGATACAGTACATACTGTTTACACTGAAAATTTATTTTTATTTCATACACTCACCGTCTGTTGCAGATCGGGAATAATGACCCTAATGACAACTGTGTTGCTCTGAATGTCCTCCATGAAGCTCAGCGGCCCCTCAGTCGGGACTCTTATAGTCTCATAAATGGTGTCCTCCTTAGAGCTCCCGGACATGGACTCATCAGAATAATCAGAAAAGCTCTGAGCCATTTCATCCTCACTGGATGTAGGACTCCGTGGCATAGTATAGGATACACACTGAGTAACCTGCAGAAACACACACACACACACACACATACACATTTTTTTTTAAAGCATTTCCAACAATATTTACATCAATCTTTTTCGTCTTTTTCATCTACTGGTTTTAAATAATTCACAAGTAAAGGCAATCACGACAAACTATAGAGGAGAAGGTTAAAAAGAAAAGCATGGTTTATAAATTGTTCATCATTTGCATGAAAATGAAAGCTATAAAGCCGGATTAAATCTGCTCTTTAGTGTGAGTGTTTCAGGGCGCTGGTTAGCATAATGAACATACGTAATAAGTTATGAAGAGATTTGCAATGATTAAGGCTTGACAGAGTCATGCAAAAACATCTTAATGAAAAGTGAACGCACATGATTAGAGATGTGAATGTGCTTACTGGCACTGATCCACATGGATCCAGTTTGATAGGCGTCTACTCAGTGAAGAAGTGGATTAAACTATTTATATTTATTATGAAGACAATGAACTCTTGTAACTCATAGCATTGTATTTAAGGATTTAAATACAATGTGTGTGTGTGTGTGTGTGTGTGTGTGTGTGTGTGTGTGTGTGTGTGTGTGTGTGTGTGTGTGTGTG
>JAQQZT010000038.1:21360182-21368685 GCA_030068275.1 Clarias platycephalus | reverse complement strand
ATTTTTTTTTACAACTGCACGTTTGACAACAGTTATAGAAGGGAAATTTTTGAGAACTTTCCAATTTTTCCACTTTTTTTTTTTTTTTAATTAAAATTATTTTTTGCTCGTTATTCTACACACAATTCTCAATGACACAGTAAAAACAGGTGTTTGGAGTCTTTTGATAATTCATTAAAATATAAATATTGTCTAAGTATTCAGACCCATCGCTTAGTACTTTGTTAAAGCACCTTTACTTTTACTCATTATGGAGTATTGTGTGTTGAATAATGAGGCTGAGTGTGAAACATTTTAAGGCTGAGTGTGAAACATAAAATGTGGAAACCTTAAAAGGGTCTAAAAGCTTTCCGTCAGAACTGTATTTATGGTTGCACTACCTGGAATCTCCCAAATGAGGATAGACTCCTTTTATGTCTGCTTCCTCTGAAGGTTTCTTCTTCATGCCACGGTCAAATCTGTTCATTGGGAATAAATTGATACATTTCTACACCTTTACATTAGAATTTTATTTTTGAAATTTATATTTCTGGATAGATGATTTGTGAGAATGTCCATTATTTAAAAAACAAAAAAAAACAAAGTGCTATTGCAATACATTTTAATTATCTCCTAATTCCCTTTAACGTGTCCAAATCCATTGCATTTTCAGACTACGATGTACAAATGCTGCCATGTAGTGGACACAAGCACACGCTACATGTCCTTAGATAAAGGACAATAAAATGTTTTGTTGACATTAATAATATGAATGCAGTGTTGGAAAGAAAGAAAAAAAAGCGAAATGTACTAGAATGTTAAATTCTGTCTGGGTAGTTTTTGAGCAAACTTTTAAAAATGTTTTGAGTGACAGTTTTTCACTTGTGAATAATCTCCAAAGTGGAATTTATAACCCTTTTCAATTTGATGTGCCACAAAAATTATAAATGTAAAACCATTGCTTATGTCTATTGCTTATTCCTTTGCCTGCCCTCACATTTTGAGTAACATAATATGATAAAAAATTTAATATGATGTTGGTTCACCCTTTGCAGCTACAACAGCTTCAACTCTTCTGGGAAGGCTTTCCAAAAGGTTTAAGAGTGTGTTTATGGTCATTTTTGACCATTCTAGCAGAAGCGCATTTGTGAGGTCAGACACTGATGTTGGACGAGAAGGCATGGCTCGCAGTCTCCGTTCTAATTCATCCCAAAGGTGTTCTATGGGGTTGAGGACAGGACTCTCGCGCAGGCCAGTTAAGTTCTTACACACCAAACTCACTCGCCCATGTCTTTATGGACCTTGCTTTGTGCACTGGTGTGCAGTCATGTTGGAACAGTAAGTGGCCATATACTGTATATAGGCGCATGATGGGCTACAACTGTTGCATTCCGTGTGCACTCTTGAACCAAAGACAAGACGTAAGAGGAGTCTTACCTGGCCTAAGGATTGTTGCTCAGTCGTCCAAAGTCCTCTTTTTAGATGAAAGTTACTTTTGCATCTTATTTGGAAATCAAGGTGCCAGAGTCTGGAGGAAGAGAGAAAATGCACAGTTTTATCAGGTCCGAGGTCAGCGCAGCCGCCTACCAGAAAGTTTTAGAGCACTTGATTCCTCCCTTTTCTGACCAGCTTTATGGAGAGACTGATTACATTTTTCAGCAGGACTTGGCACCTGCCCACACTGCAAAAAGTACTAGTACCTGGTTTAAGAATCATGGTATCCCTGTGTTTGATTGTCCAGCAGAATCACCTGAACCCTGAACCCTATAGAGAATCTATGAGGAATTGTGAAAGGATGATGTGAGACACCAGACGTGACAACCCAGAAGAGCTGAAGGCCACTATCACAGCATCTGGGGCTTCCATAACACCTCAGCAGTGCCACAGACTGATTGCCTCCATGTCACGGTGCATGGGGTCCTCTATTGACCCTCACTGGCTGGGGCCATTCATGGTGAATGTCTGCCTTGTCATGAGAACCCAGCAACTTGTTCCAAAAGACCAAAGAGATCTATTGATGCTAATCATTGACTAACTTATAGTTATAGTCCATGCGCACACACCCAAACACAAACTGTGTTTTATGCTAGAATCTCGCATTTAAAGGATGAAATAAAAGAGAAAGCGAAAGTGCTTTACATAATTTTTTTTGCTTTCAAACATGTTTGTGCTAGAACCTAAAATTTGGAAGGTGTACTGGTAGTATATTGCTTTGCATAACTCGAATCCTAGCCATAAACATTTTGGCAGAATATATTGGGCTTGCAATGATTCTGTTGAACACAGCATAATGATTGTACAACATATATCTGTAATAGAATAAAATGTAATAATTTATCGTTTATACAAATAGGAAAAAACATTTAAATTCATTTGAGGTTTTCTGAAATCAACAAAGCAGCAGAATTATACATTATATTTGGTTGAATCTCCACTGGACAGTTATACGTTTAAGGAAAACAAGATTGTCAATAGAGTTGAGGTTCCAAATGTTCAAATGTTTACAAAAACAAAATCAAAAAAGCGTTCTTTTAAAAATTCCACAAAATACAAAATTTGCTTTAAAATTAATTACAGTATATATACTGTATATAAACACAGTATATACAGTGGTGTGAATAAGTGTTTGCCCCCTTACTGATTTCTTATTTTTTTGCATGTTTGTCACACTGCTTCATCCACTGTGTAAAAGGCACTACTGTAGTTCTGCTTGCAGAAAAGCAGACTCAATAGATGAAGTTACCAACACCATGATAACATTTGGTAAGGTGGTCTTGGAGTTAAATGCCTCACCTTTACAACTCCAAACATCTGGGCAAAACATCCCTTCAAAATACTGGGGCTCCAAGTTTAGGACATTGGAACATAAAACTTAGTGACTGTAGAAGGTGATGCTGGCACTCCAGCATTTTTTTTTTAGTTCAAGGCAGTCTTTTGTCCTTATGGTTCCTGAGCTGTTCCTGACCATGTGAATCAATTTCCTCTAAGCTGATATTTGCAAACGGGCCACAATTCCCGATAGCCTATACTTACAGTATGTACAATTATTTAGCATGAGTTTGGGATCTAATCTCTTTCGCATGTACAGTATAGTCAGCAGTGTTTATTCTTTTTCCTAATACAAAAACAACAACAACAACAACAAAGAAAAAAAAACAGCAGCAACAACAACAAAACATTAAATGTGGGTTGGTACCAAAATTTATTGCAGTTGGATTAAAAACCAAACAAAACGTGAAGGTGAAACGTATCAGTATAAAGTACATCACAGTCATGTTGTGAGTAACAGACTTAATATGTGTGCTGTTGAATTCAAATATTCAAATGGTGTTATAATTTATGTATGTTTACAAAAATTAAGTGTTGTTTTTAAAAAATACACAACATTTGCTTTAAATTGGGAGCCTGGAAACCAGTTTACTGAGACAGTGAGTTTACAGATCCTCATGACGGTGTGGCTGAGGTTTGCAAAAAAAAAAGTGTGTACTCGTGGAAGTGTGTGTATGCCTTGGTGTGTGTTTAGAAACACTTTCTGTGGACAATGGAAGGGCCAGCCTCTTCATACTCATCCTTGCTGATCCACATTTGCTGGAATGTGGACAGAGAAGCTAAGATGGAGCCTCCGATCCAGACCGAGTATTTACGCTCAGGAGGAGCAATCATCTACATGAGAGAGAGAGAGAGAGAGAGAGAGAGAGAAGAAAGCTTATTTCAAAATAACCAGAAACCTTCATACTGTAGCTCTATCACAACAGGTTAGTAATACTCTACTCTGCACTTGCTTCTTTGCATTAAACACACTTTTGGTTCTATTATTATTATTATTATTATTATTATTATTAACAATTCATCATCCTAATGTTCGTCAAAAATAATTAGTAGGCAACTTAAAACAATCAATGTTGATTAAATCAACAATGTGGATTATAACTTTTACATTTAGTGTAAATGTGTACTACATTACAAAAGTGCTTAAGTTTTCATCATTGGATAGAAAACTAGTTATGCTTGCTCAGGTCTATATTAATGAATTCATAGATATGAGCACAAAAGGGTACTGGATGTGGAAAAAGAAACATTACCTTGATCTTCATGGTGCTGGGAGCCAAAGCCGTGATCTCTTTCTGCATCCTGTCTCCAATACCCGGGTACATGGTGGTGCCTCCAGACAGCACATTATTGGCATAAAGGTCTTTACGTATGTCAATGTCGCATTTCATTATGCCGTTGTACGTGGTTTCATGGATACCAGCCGACTCCATACCTGAAGTTAAAAAGTACGTAATAACATACATCATTCAACTCATTCGACTTCCTGCTTTGACTGCAATCATTACAATTATGTTACTGGACTGTAACTGAGCCAATAGGACAAAAGCATAAAAAAAAAAAATAACCAATGAAGGAAGGCTGGAAGAGAGTCTCTGGGCAGCGGAAACGCTCGTTGCCAATGGTGATGACCTGACCGTCGGGGAGCTCATAGGATTTTTCCAGAGAAGAAGAAGAAGCAGCAGTGGCCATCTCATTCTCAAAGTCCAAAGCAACATAACACAGCTTTTCCTTAATGTCCCTTACTATCTCACGCTCAGCTGGCGATGAAAAAAAAAAAAAACATTTAGATTTAAATAATAATAATAATATATATATACATATTATTTTCATAAACAGCTAAACTGTTCATTTTAGATTGTGCACACACATACTAACAACTACCCCCCCAACACACACACACACTGTATATAGATAGGTATGCAACAACAATGCACCTTCATTCCTCTGTAGTACAATGTTAGAATATCTCCAATGACTGTTATTCACAGTGGTGACAAGATGTCAGTATGACCCTACACCCTTGTAAGGAAAGATGACATGACTATTCCATTAAGATTATTGATACTGGTGAAAATGCCATTTTTTTTCTTGTCAAACCTGAAGCTCTTTTATTTTTTTTCCTTTTTTTTTTTTTTTAGTTTTAAGAGTCAATGTCGTCTCCTTTAAACACGGAAGCACGCAGCGAATATGACATACTGTAGGTTATATACGGTATGTAAACCCATTTGCCACTTTACATTGTGTCAGCACTTACAGTATATAGCTATTCCAGACTTTCGAACACAGACATGCACTCACTCACTCACACACACAGACACACACACCACCTGTTGGTGAATGTGCAGGAGAGGATTAAAATTCTTTTGGCCACATGACAAGGACAGTGACCTCTAATACAGAACACCGCGCAAACACATACAGTACACACGCACATGCATGATTGCACACACATAGCTTTCGGAAAGTGTTTATCTGACAACAGTTAGTAGTAAACCATGGTCACCTGTAGTGACGAAGCTGTATCCTCTCTCAGTCAGAATCTTCATCAGATAATCGGTCAGGTCTCGACCGGCCAAATCAAGCCTCATGATGGCGTGAGGAAGAGCGTAACCCTCATACACGGGCACATTATGGGTAACACCATCACCAGCATCCAGCACGATACCTACATATACACACATACACTTTTTTCTTTTTAGGAAAAGAAACTTAAAATGATACTAAATTACTGATGTACTTATTCAGCTTACTACACAGGTCATGTTACTTCCTTATAGATAGCTAACAAAGCTCTGTTACATGCAAGCTAACATTAGGTCAACTACTAGGACAGTATATTGTGTAATTCTTGTGAAAACTTTATGTTGAAGTGATAAATTGACGTGTGATCCTGCGCACGTTTTTCCATTAAATTCCCTTTAATTTGGCGAAATCAGGACATGCGTGTATGTTCTGTGTTCACACAGGCAGAATCTATCAACACTTAATTAAGCAATAAGTGACTGCATACAGTATGTAAGCAAACTGCCACATCAATATTAAAAGTCTTTAGCCTTGTTTTAAAAAGGATTCACTTGCGCGCATGTGTGTGTACGTGCGTGTGCGTGTATATATGAGTGTTCGAGCGTCCGTTCTCACCAGTGGTACGTCCAGATGCGTATAGCGACAGCACAGCCTGAATGGCAACGTACATGGCAGGGACATTAAAGGTCTCAAACATGATCTACACACAGAGGAGAAAACAGTGGGCATTATAACTATGATCACATTTAACACAGTGTTTACCTAAATTATGTTTTTTATTTTATTTCTGTACTACGGGTGTTCAAGTCAAACCAGGACTCGGGATGAGATTTCTCAGGAATGCCGGCATAAAAGCAGTTGACATTTACGGAAGACAGTGGAGTGATGAGACTCTTAGTAGCCGTAAAACTTCTGAATGACGTAAATGTTTTAAAGAAGGCCGGACGTCCATGAATGACGATCCTGTCCGAGGTGCATATTGAGCAGGTCTATTAAGTGGAAGGACTGACCCTTGAAAATCAACTGATAACTTTGTCAACTACTGGTTCACTGAGAGAACTTTCTACCTTGATTGTATCCAAGCACTAATGAAACACTGAGATAAACACCGAACAAACAAAAATCTTTGACTTGACCCCCCCCCCCCTCGTACACCTTGCCCACCCAACAGTCAGACCATGACCACAGGAAAAAAGATATAGATTCTGCATACATTTTCTGCAATTTCTATGGGAATGAAATTGTGGTTAACAGGGACTTGTTTATACATTAAACAAAGAAATTACAGATAAATGGAGAAAAATTGAGGATAGCATGTTGTTGTTCTAATATATTATATATTTAAAAATTGTGAGCAAAGCTGTTGGAAGGGCTGATAGATAGACAGACAGACAGACAGATAGATAGATAGATAGATAGATAGATAGACAGACAGACGGATAGATAGATAGATAGACAGACAGATAGATAGATGGATAGATAGACAGACAGACATATAGATAGATAGATAGATAGATAGATAGATAGACGGATAGATAGATAGATAGATAGATAGATAGATAGATAGACAGATAGATAGACAGACAGACATATAGATAGATAGATAGATAGATAGATAGATAGATAGATAGATAGATAGATAGATAGATAGATAGATAGATAGACAGATAGATAGATAGATAGATATTCACCTGTGTCATCTTCTCTCTGTTGGCTTTGGGGTTGAGAGGAGCTTCAGTGAGTAGGACAGGATGCTCTTCAGGAGCCACTCGCAACTCATTGTAGAAAGTGTGATGCCAAATCTGAGGAAACACAACTAAATAAATAAATAAATTTATTCAATTAAAAAAAATTCAATCCTACACACATGTAGAGATGCGATGGGTGTTTAGATTTAAGACTACATTGATTTGTTTAAATTTAAAAGTACAAATAAACATAAAGTTGTGAATATTTAATATTTACTATGTTGTACAATTTCTAGTGGAACCTACTGTATTATCCAGATCAGGATAGATCATGATTTAGCCCTGTATGATAAATATGGTAGAATACAACTAGTTAGTTGTTGCTCAGGACCACCTACTGCAAATGTCCTGCCACTGTAGCACTATCAAAGCTACTGAAAGTAACTTTCAGTACTCCAGCCAAGCCTCATGGGGTGTGTAAACATGTGAATTCAGAGTTGCACAGTGATCCTGCAAACTCGACATTTCATTAGACTGTATATAAAAAAAAAAAAATGCCATGGCCATCGATGGCCTTACCTTCTCCATGTCATCCCAGTTGGTGATGATGCCGTGTTCAACCGGGTATTTGAGGGTCAGAATGCCTCTTTTGCTTTGAGCTTCATCACCTACATAGCTGTCCTTCTGACCCATGCCTACCATCACACCCTGAAACACACATCACCCAACAATCTATCAGTCACTGAGACATCACTGGAACATAATAAATAACTATTATATAGCTATTATAATCGTTAATTAGAACAAACCAATGCAACATTATTAGGGATCTGAATCGTAAAACGTAAATAACCTGATGGCGCGGCCTGCCAACGATGGAGGGGAATACGGCTCTGGGAGCATCATCACCAGCAAATCCAGCTTTAACCAATCCGGAGCCATTATCGCATACCAGAGCAGTGGTTTCTTCCTCGTCACACATCTTTGCTCACACAGCAGATGACCTACTGTATGACCAGGCGAGTTAGCAAGAGATAAAGCAAGAAAGTATTAAAGAATGGAGGAACTAAGGAAGAGGCAGACGAATAGAAATAGGTAAAAAAAAAAAAAAAAAAATTAATATGAATGATTCAATTACAATGATTTAATGATTCAAATTCAAATGATTCAATGCCTCAAAAAAATCTTTCAGGTATTTTATATATTTAAACCACCATTCAAAATAGTAAGAAGGGCTATAATGACCCTACAGTCGAAAGAGGATAGATTTTATTACATGGTTATTAACAAATTGATTAAAAGAGAAAAAGGAAAAAAAAAGAAAAGAAAATCTTTTAAAGGATGAACTAATAAATAAATGAAAAATCTATGAATAATGGACTCACTTAGCAAAGGACAGCAAAGAAGAGGCTCTCTCGCTCCCTTAACAGAGTGGACAATGTTCACCTGCTGTCAGTATTTATACACACACCTTCACAAAA
>JAQQZT010000038.1:21328942-21357582 GCA_030068275.1 Clarias platycephalus | reverse complement strand
CTACGCGAGTTGCAGCGCCGCTCACAGCTCGCCGCGAACCACGCGAGATTATACCGGCACGAAGAATAGTTCACAGCTAAACAGTAAACAACGCCCGTTAGCATCACCCAACAACGGAGTACACAGCACGTGAGGAGCGTATACCTACCCGACAACCCGTGAACAGTCCGTCTCAACCAGATATCAATTTAACCAGCGCGCACCCTAATAGGAAGGAAGATAAACAAAGTTTAAGGTACATGTCCACCTCTTCCTTAGCTGCATAGCTACCGATAGCACACACACCTTCTGACCATGCGCACACCGTGAAGGCGGTCCCAGTCGTGACGTATGCCAGGTAAGATAAAATCCAGCCTTAAGTACTGTCGGCAACCATACTGATAGGCTGCCATGGGTGACAAATCACCTAGCAGTGGGCCCATGGGAAACCCCCATTGCCCACACTGCCACACATGCTATGACCAACAATTGCATGTTTAAATGCATGTGTTTTGTTTTGATGGCTCCAACCTAATGGAACCTAATTCAATTAATATTTCGTTAATAAATCTGTTCTTAACTTTTTTACATATTTGACGATTATTTTGTATGGTTATTTAGTCCTGACCACACCATTCCCCTTGAATGTATTTTACAAATCGACCACTGGCTAAATGTACCACCATCGCACACAGCCAGGTAACTGCACTGCAATTATGGGAAGTTATTAATAATAATGTGTTAATATTGACAGACATAATTTATAGCTCCAACGTGATTAAGTTTGTGTAACATTTAAGTGAAAAGTCAAGTCCATAAATGTACAGATATTGACATTTTGTTATTTTAGTTGTCAAATAATGTCAGCCATGATACAGTGCCCAGTGATTAAGAGTCTTACTAAAGGGCCCAACAGAAGCAACTTGGTGGAGCAGAGGCTTGAACCACCAACCTTCTGATAAGTAGCTCAGATCCTTAACACACAGAGCTACTGCTGCCTCCCTCCAATGTATTAAAGTTGAAAGTAATTATGAGCTGGAATACACACATTTACAGCTTTAATGTTTACTTAAACAATTTAATAGATTGGGATGTTTAAGAAATCCCTCACTTTTAACGTTGGTTCTCTTGTTTGGGACTTACGAATGGTTTACATCTTGTGGCACATCTTTCTATTTACTCTGGTGGTGTTTTTTGGATAGTTGAGATTCCTTTGCTGGCAGTGTTCTTCATCTGGGCCACCTTTGTGTTCTGTTGGAAGTTTTTCTCATTTGAGTCTCTCAAGATTTCTTCTTCATGTCGTCTCAAGGTGACGGACCTTGACCACCTCTCACCACTAAATTGTTCATAAGGGCTATAAATAGAAATCTAAATCTGGATTTAAATAAACGTTTCAGTACAAAGTTTTGTAATAGCTTTATTTAAAATGAACATCTTTAAAATAATAATAATAAAAAAACAACAACACTCCACCATATTGCACACATTTCAGTCCACCGAGGACAGACGCAGTCTCTCTCCATGAGTCTAATGAATCTCCTCAAAAATAGACCCTATATAGAAAATAGGACGATTTGAATACACTCAGTAGTTTTCATTTTAAATAGAGATCCATTTTGCTCTAAATCATCCCTTATTTACAGATCACATTAGTGTAGAACAGCATTATACAGTAAATCAGCCTGTAAACAATCAGTGTTAAATATAGTACATCTTCTGTAGAATATATACACACATACAGTAGCATAGCATACAGGAGAGTTTTCCAGCTGTGTCCCACACATTACAGTTGTTTCTGCTCTTACTCATCTCAGAACACACACAACAATACTCATTTGTGTACATTAATATAGGTTAATGCGCTGACAAACATAGGTACGTTATTGTGTTGGTTTCTTGCGATGCCCTTTTCCCTTTCCCCCCACTAGAAAAAAAGGGTTTTATTAGATTGCCGCCTTTTTTAAAGACTTTGTTCCAAAGGTCAACACACAGAACACAATCTAACAGAACTTCTTCATGGTACTTATTTTGCCTTTTTTTTAAAAAATATATTCTTTATTTGCATGAATGTATAATGAAATTACATGTAAAATCGACTATGTAATTTGTCAAATAAAGCTAAATCTCGTGTGTTTACTGTTTGTCCTCTGTGAAGTTTATGAGAACTCACAGCGCATTAGCTAGGCACTTAGCTCTAGCACACCTCATTGAACTCACCTACTCTAACTATCAAAGAACTTCTCAGATCGAGTGCTCAAGTGTTATCGTGGAGCCGAGTTGAATTAAAAGTACTAGAGCAGAACAACACTGAACACTCTGCTTCAACGTACTAATATGTACTAAAAACTTAGGTTAAAGAACTGATGAGCTGAATCAGGCATGTTCAAGCAGGACACGCTATACTCGACATACGCAGTCAGAGATGCTCCTTGTACCTTGCATTCACCATCTTTAGTCTCACATTATAATTAAATAAACAACTGTGTTTTAAATAAACTATGAAGGAAACGCAACAACTCCCTTCTTCTCTCACTCACAGCAATGTATTAACTATGCACTACTTTAAATCCCATACACACTTGTCCAGCACTCTTCACTTGTCCAGTCTCACTTCACTGTAGAAAATAAACAATCCAAATTCTCACTCACACACATGCAAGTGCAGTATGCATGTGCTGATAATCTGTTATACAAAAACCTGCGATATTTGTCATGCAAAATGTCACAACTTTGTGTTTTTTTATGTTAATTCATGAAGGAAGCTACCAACACAGGTAGCATTTTGTGCAGCAAAATACATTCTGTCCTAATAATAAGTCTGATAATAAGTCTGAGTAGGGTCTTAATTTGGATTAACTGCATGCGTTATTGGTGGTGAAGGCAACGTTTGCAAACGTGGATCAAACCCAGTCATAGTGTTATACTCATTTGTCATCTTATCATAAATCATGTTTAAAGGTTATGCAATTACAGGACTATTCAAACGCAATATTTACACAAAGCTAACTGGTATCGGAGTTCTGTCTCAGAAAATGTGACTGGTGGCCCTGCTATACAATCTATAAATAACCACTTAGTGCAAGAACCTCGTCAGTAGCAAAGATGACAGATGCACAACGAGTGGACACAAGGACATCTGACATGTGAGCTCAAGCTATTTGTTGTATGTAGTGTGTATTTGTGAAAATGTTTAAAATGGTCATTAGTAACCAAACACCATAACGCCCCTCAGTTGACACTCATCACTGAAGAATTCCTAGTTTAGTACAAAGACAGATTGGTTGTTTGGCTATGTATGAAATGTTTATACATATGTGAAATCGGAGTTTGTTGTTATCGGTTAATAAATATGGGAACTTATTCACAAAGCACTAGAAAAAGACAAAGTCTTCTGTGGTTTAAAGTGTGGGGAAATAATGCCTCACTTCTTCTGTAGCCTGATCATAACTTACTTAATAGCATGTCTTTTCCTACATACTGTCTGATAATCTTGTATGTGGCTTGGGACAAGCCTGAAATGAAAGTCCTTTTCATTACATAAAGCAAGAAAAAAAAAAAAAAAACATAAGAGCAGGAGTTAAGCAATAATATTTTGCGAAAGTGTTCTTTGCTTGATTTGCTATATTTTTCCCCCCCTCAGTGTTACTATCTGTACAAACAGATAATAGGAACTCTGTGGAGTAGAATAACTGAGAAAGTTGAAATTGTCAGTGATAACTGATCAATCGGCCCTTGGTTGAAGACACTGTGACCCCAACTGCAGTACTCATTGCTTTAGAAGGTTTAAATCTACATTCATTGTTTGTCCAGGCAACCTGTTCTTGGCTTTAAATGTCTATAAAGTGCCAGTGAAACACATGAAGACGAGGATATGGAGTGCGAGAAGGTAGATCATGAAGAAGTAGCGGGATTTCGCTCTGGAAGTTAGCATCTTGGAGCAGTAAAGACTGCGACCGCGTAACCAGCGGCGGCACGAGTGGACACCGCTCTTCATCTGGAAAAAAAAAGACCAGAAAAAAATTACTTTTCAGCAAGGACATGAGAAATAATACATGATGTTATATAAAAATTACAAAAGAACATATTTTTACTTTTTTTTTTTTTTTTCCGTTTACAGTTATTTTAATGATGTAAAATGTCAATCAAACAAATTAGTGTATTTGTGCACATTAAACTCCTTACAATAAAATTTACATTTAGTTCCACCGAATTTCAGTTGCAACTAAAATGTCACACTTGCTGTAACACAAAAATTAACTAATCTCTTCTGACCAATCAGAGTCAAAGCATTTAATCACACTCTGAAATTAATAAGCAATAATAAACACTGGCAAGATCGAAGACGTTTATTATTAGAATATGTGAACACTGATTTTGGAATGTAACCATGGCATAAGGAAATATAAATATAAAACATAGGGACATACAAAAAAAAAAAAAAAAAAAAAGGAGAAGCTGAAAACCAGAATGATCCTTGGGTGGTTTCACAACGTCCCTTCATCTGGCACTACTGGATATCAGAATATTTACATGGGCTTTCGGCATTATCATTTGGGAGACTTACTGTGCGCATAAGCAAGTGCTCCTTTGGATCTAAAATCAGAGCTTCCCATTCTTCCTCAGTCTCTAACTGGATACTGAAGTCTCGTTGAGGAGATCTGGAAGGGCTGGGTTCCATACTGACACACAAAATGATGTGTTATTCACAACACACAATACTGTTAATGAAGGCACTTCACAGGCCTGGTGTTCAAAATGATATTAAAGCTAGCATTAACTGAAAATTAAGGAACATTAAATAAAATTATAGTAATCAGAATTTGAGGTTGAATTTAACAATTTAGTTTTAATTTATTAGTTAATTCATTTTACTCATCAACCTAATACAGTAGTCATAATGCACTGCATTAACAGGTAGTAGCTAAATCACTAACCACTGTATAAGTTAATATTTATAAATGATTTAAATACAAAATTAGTACAAATTCAGATATAAACTGGAGGGGGAATATAAAAAGCTAGTAAGGAAGGGAAGTCAGCATACATCAGAAAATAGAGCACTGATGTAGTTTAATATATCTGCCCTATTACCTCTTCATCCTGTGCTCAGCCAATCCCAGGGCTTCTTCTGCAGCCTGTCGCCGCATCCTTTCCTCCTCTAGCCGGTCATTAAGCAGAGACACATTTTGCTGGGTGGAGTCGAGCTGGAGCTCTGCTTCTGCCAGTCTAAACACACAAAATGATGTTATCATCCTTCCTTTTTGTCATCTTCAACACAGAAAAATACCATACTCCATACAGTATCCTCTGTACAGTTTATCAATGGCCTGTCTCAGGTTCCACTGTTTTTCCTTAATAGTTGCTACGTCCAAATTGATGAACTATATACCAGAAAAAAAAAAAAAAAAAAAAATAGGTTTGTTCCTTTCTTGTATGCCAATCAACCACACTCATTTTACCTGCTCTTGAGTTCTCTGATGTCCAATCCATCCAGGTCATTTGCAGCACTGCTGATTTCCTGAGGAGCCCCAGGTGCAACTTCCATACAAACTGATCCCTGGGAAAACATTGTGTTACTTTTTTTTTTTTCTCCTGATGCTGCTTAACATCATAGACCTCACAAAACTCTTTGCTGGTGTGTGCAAATATTTTACAATCTGAACTTTGAGATCCTTTTATTCAGCCACAAGTTATATTTTTATTCAGCAGCACTATTAAGACGAGTCTCTTTGGTCTCATCACCCGATGCAATAGTCACTCTCAACATTTAAACAGGAGCCTTAATGTTTAGGCCTAATCCTAGACCAACCCTGGACCCTATAAAACGATAAAACCTTGCCTAAGACAATCATTATAAAAACCCCAGGCAAACTAGTAGCTAGCTAATATTAACTGTTCTGTAAACAACTGTAGTCTCCCCAAACTGTCAACAGTCACTGTAGCAACAGAAACATCTGTGGCAAAGTGACGCAACACTGCCAAGTAGTGAGCCGTACAAAAAGTTAAAAACGCACAAGTACATCTGCTTGCTTAAACATATAGTTTATACCTGTGCAGGTGAGTGCTGGATTTGCTGTTGATTTGCTAACCAGTAATAGCGGTTCTGCAGCTCACTCAGACTAAGCTGGGTTTCTCTCAGAGTCTGAGATACAGCTCTCAGTTGAGCAGAAACAGCAGATTTCTCCTCTACCGCTTGCTGCAACTGCAACACATCAGTATTTACATTAAATAAAATCAATCTCTAGACACAAAAAGAGTTCAGCCAGTATGTTTTTTTGGATTTATGTGTGCTGGTTTGGGAACACACCTTGATGTTGAGCTGCTGGAAGCCAATATCTCTCTGCTGAATCTCCACCAGGCAGCGCTGCAAATGAGTCTGCAGCTCCACAATCTGCTCTGGAGAGGTGTCTTTACCTGAAACAAATCCTGACCCCTACACAGACACACAAACACAGATAAAGAGTGCGCTCTCACTATAACCTGCATATATCTAACCTTTTGTGACATGATGCTGTACCCATAAAGACTTTTCTAAACTCCTGCTGTGTCATTTAAATTTGTGCAACTCTCTCATTGTTTTTAAGGTGCATCCTTGTGTCTATACGTCTCACTTAGCAGATAAAATGTAATACTTTATCACGCACCAGCCAAAACATTAAAATTGCTGGAATGTGAGTTAAATAACGCTAGCTTAACTCTTTCGCACAGCCTGTTCAAGACAGGACTGTTCACCTTCACTACACCTCGTTGGCCTGTAGAAAATGGCACAATGGCTTTTAACAGGTGGCATAAGTAGTCATAGAGGAGAAAAGAGATTTGTGTTAAAGGAAGAGTCGCAACGTTTTTTTAAAGGAGGTTTTTACGGTACTTTATACACAGAACTGTATGGCCTGCCTGCCTGTTTAAAATATGGCCTGAATTATGTTACCTTGCTGGTCTCCCTGAGAGCTTGATATTCAGACTGCAGTCGGCTCTTTTCAGATCTGCATGGTTGGCAGTAAGAAAAAAAAAAAGAAAAAAAAAAACACAATGACGTTACTAAACACACATGCACTCCCTTCTTCCATGAAATGATACACACATTTTCCTGGCTTTGTCACCATATCATACCATGCATAGTGCTAATGACTTCCTGTGTGCATATGTGTGTGTGTGTGTGTGTCTAGTCCTGCTAATAAGAGCATAAGCCTAAGAATGATTTATCCTTCCTGTTTTAGTGTACTGAGGTGGAACTGTCTTAAAAATTTTTTTTTTTTTTTAATCATCAATGACTGATAATTGCAAATGTTTTTTTTTTTTTCTGTGAAACTGAATTAATTTCAGCTGCTAATATTTTCACCCTAATCATCAGTTTTAATTCTTCATTTAAGATACATTGTACAATACAATCTTGTACCAAAGTGTTATGTAATGCTAAGTGTAGTTTGTCAGTATTACTCCAGTGTTGTTAGTATCAGCATCACCCTAACACTAAGACATATGTACATCTTGTTACTAACATTAAAAGGTTTCATATTGAACAAAGAACAAATACTGTAGAAGGTTTAGATTAGTGCCCGTCATATACATTCTAAATTAATAAAAACGAAAACAGTAATAAATGTTTTCAAATTTTAACTTTGTCAAGTCATCATGATTTTTTGAGGAAAGGTTTAAAATAACCACAGTCTAAAATGTATTCTGTGAATATTTCTTCATTGAATGGAATATCATACTTATTACAGGGCAGAAAGAAGCATACTGAAGTTTCATTAAAATAGTTCAAATAGTATGAGGTTGTATGCAAGCAATAAAGCTATTATAAAGTTGTAAAATTACTGTGAACTGTAATGGTACACTGCATTTCATTCAAATCACTGTATACTCACTGGTTACGGTGATGCAGCAAAGCCTGTTGAGTCAGTATTAAGGATTATGAATTATTACTAGACACGTAGGAAATAAATCGATTCAGTTATGAATCATGATTCTTTTGTGCGGCAATACTTGTATCGCTACACTGACTCCAAAAGCGTATTTTTGAAAAAAATATATATTTGACATTTATAATAGTGATGCACTGGTCGATTCTTCAATCACCAGAATAGGCTGGTTTTCAGCTTGATTGGCCATGACTGGTCACATTTAATTACTCATGTTAAATTCAGTTGCTAAGCTGGTGAATAAAGCTAAGGTATAAAACTTTCGAGTTATGACAACTTTTTTTTTTTTAAAGGACTTAAAATTGTAACCAAAAAAAAAAAAAAAAAAGAATTTTTTTTTTATAAAATATTGAATCCGAATAGTTATAAAATTGTAATAGGAGAATTGAACCATAAATCAAAATCAGATTGATGAACTATTAATTAAAAACAGATCATTATAAATACCGATGCAGCAGTCTATTCTAAATGACAGCTCTGTCCTTTAAAATATGATTGTTTAAATATAAACAGTTCTTGGTAGTTCAGTGGACGTGTTGAAAGGGCAGAGTGGACAAATTCGTCATGCCACATTTATCACCAGCACTGACAGATTTGCTTAACTAACCAAGAGGAGCTACACTGGTCACAGAAACAAAAAACTGCACAGTCCTGTTGACATAGGGAAGAATATCTATGACTTCATCTATTAGTTCCCTGGATCAAACACTACTGCCTTATTTAGCCATTTCTCAATCTATTTACAGTAATATATGTATATAAAAATCCATTACATAAAACTGAAACTAATACTAATCCAACAATAATATTTTTAGCTATAAATATAAGGTTGTGTGAGTCAAACTGTCACTTCGATGAAATTCCTTATGAATAAAGGCATAAAACCGATGGATGGAAGACTTCAAGCACAGTATGGTCATGAGCCGCAGAAAATCATTTCACCGATGCAAATGTTTTAAAAACGGTAGAGGAACTTCTTGCCAACTTGCAGAAGAGATGCATCTGTGTGTGGGAACATGTATCATTCACCAACACCACTTGCACATTACAGGAACTCAGTTGGGAGTTATTGCCATACAGTATATTTCTGAGATGGCTTTAAGTCATTTCCACATGTTTGGGCCATTAAAGGAGTTCCTGGGAGGCCAGTGTTTCGGACATGTAGCAGCCAGAACGATCCTGGCTCTGGAGTACTAAGAAAACTTTTACAACATGGTGACCATTTTTATGTGTAAAAATTATTCCTCATGATCAATCAGGTAGTCAGCTGACTTCATTTTATTGCGAGTTAACTTTACTGAGTTTAGACCTAACCAAGTGAAGGAACGCAAGATCATAATGCTGCCTTCAGTGGCTTGTATAGTAGACATTTTGCTCATGGATTCTTCTTACTCTGATGGACTCACAGACCACATGACCCTTTTCCCATTACTTCTTTAGTCTCACTAACAAGTAGTTTTCTTATGGCCACACAGCTGATTAGTCCCTTATGCTCACTATTAAACATAGCTGTAAATTGTTTAGGATGCAACTTCCCCAAGGGTTTAAATTGATCTTCCACAAGGTTGACGGATCACCGTAATCTCCTTTGTTGTTATTTTTGCTGGAGCCAGGCCCATGTGGAACTCATACTGTGTTGATCCCTTTCTCATGCATAGAAAATATGTCTCTCCCTAATACAAAGCAAGATTTGTTGATGAAATCTTATTGTTCACTGCTGTTACCGCAATGCTATTCATTGCATGTACCCTGTGGGATATTCCGTGTCATGTAACAGGCAATCTAACAGTAATGTGCTTCCTCTCTTCACTTTGTATTGCAGAAACTCTTTTTTTCTATAGGGCGTAATCTAGGTGCATGTCGAAGGAATGCTTATATAAAACAGTTTCAGTACAACATAGCCTTTGGGTGGACTGGCTTAATGATCATTACACTTCCCATTATTTCCTCTTTGGTTCTTTCAGTGCAAAGTGATTCTAGACCAAGATTCCAAAATGTGAATGCTGATTCTTGACTTTTCTACTGGCTACAGTCAAAGAAGGTCTGGTTACACAATGAGCTACTCACTCTCTATAAGCTCAAAGTTAAAATACAGTTATGATAGGCATGCATGTATTTGCTCAATGTTGAACAGCAGCAGTGGTATAATGGAAAGCAGTTTAATTTATTTAACCCTAAACCTCTTTTCGTGTTCAGTACCGATGGGATGATCATCGATTATAGACGACCATCGGTTGATTTACTGTGCATTTTATGAGAGTGATTATGAAAAAAAGACAATTGATTTTAATCAATTAAAAAATTCCTAAATTGCTATAGGGTGCACCTTTTTTCCCTGAGGAGAAAATATGCAATTTTCCCTATCAGATTTCAGAGGAATGTCTACACGTATAATGCCGATAACCGAGCATGCTCACGACACAATTTGGGTGCACTTTGATCATAGAAAAAAATAAAAATAAAAATACAAGTAAACCACCAACAGAGGAAAATCTTAACATGAAGAGTGTGATATGCAAAATCTGTCACAGGAAGTACAGTATGCATAGAAAGGTAATGACTAGTTGGCCGACAATGACAATATACTTCTGCTTGTGCTAGTGACGGTGGAACTGATTTTCAGGAAACAGAACAAGTGCAAGAAGCAATATACTGTGTGGTTAATCCAGTACTAATCGATCATCGATTGGTTTACTTAAACTGATGACTGACTATGGAATGAATACTGACTATCATCAACAGTGTTCAGGCTGAAGGAGGAAGAGTTTGTGGCCCAGTATATGTAACAGGTGTCATAACATGTGTTTAGCCAACAAGAACAAACAATACGAGATAAAACAAAATTTTTATGATTTTAAATCTGCAGACACCACATTTTTCAAAACCATTTTAATTGTCCACCTTGATAGCCGCCATCATGACTGCAACTACCTTTGATAATATTCTTCCAAAGCTTACCAATTGTCTAATGACAATTAAACACAATTTCTTGGCTGCTGTATTATTGGCCATGTTTTGTTTGCCTAACAAGTTAGTGAAAAGTGAATTAATAAATAGATACATTTTTAAAAAAGGTATATAAAATAATGATTTCCCCCGTCCCAGAATTACCTCAGCTCTGTAAGCTCTGCCTTGTATACCAGAATGTCTTTGTCATACTGTTGTTTGTAAGCGTGTGCTTGTTGCAGCGCCCTCTGTTGGTCGTCATATTTCTGTTTCAACTTCAACAGCTCTGTGTTCTGAGATCGCAAATTTCCAACCTCCTTATTCTGAAATGAAACAAATGAACAAAATAAATAATAATAATAATAATAATAATAATAATAATAATAATAATAATAATAATAATAATAATAATAAAATATATTTTCTTTAAAAAGCTATAGCACAAAACACAGCCAAAATATTGGGGAAAAAATAAATCTGTTTAATGTTCTGTCCCATTGTTTCAAGTCATCTCCTTGTATTTTATAATATTGGAAGTATACATACTCCAATTGACCTTTGTTCAATTTCACGGAGTATTACTATAAACAACAATGATGAAAACCGAGCCCGTGAAGCCCTTGCCATGTCTGGTGCACAAGAGATGGAAGAAATGGGACAGCTGCTTTTTGGATCAGATTTGGTTGAGGTGATTTTAAACCAGAAAAGGTTAAAAAGACAGAATCCCATGCTCTAGCACATCCAAAATCAAGCCACATAAAAGCACACCAACCAGGCTCGCATGCCGTTAACGAATGCCCACATGCCACAAATACTACTGACTCTAATTGAAGACACAGCCTAGGACTCACCAGGCCATCCCTCTCAGCATGAAGAGCATCAACACTGATGCTATAGTTATTCGAATCCTCGGATTTGATAGCCTTGAGCATATCTGGGCTTGTTTGCTGTCGATGTTCGACTTCCTTCTTGGATTTCCTTAGCTCCTCCATCAGTCTGTCTCGGTCAGACTGCAGACTGACCATTGCTTTAGAAAACGCATTAACCTGTCTGCTGTAGGAGCTCTTCTCCAACGATGCATGTTTAAGCTGGGCCTCTTTCTCTGATACAGCTTTTGAAAGTTCGTTCACCAGCGCTGATAATTTTGTGTTGGGATCTTTGCTTTCCAGTGCCAGAAGCTTTTGGACCAACACATTCTTTTCTGCTGCAAGAGCAGATATCTCTGAAGTGGAATCATTTAGCTGATGCTCAAAAGCATTCATGGATGCTGTAGCTTCCCTGAGTTCTTTATCATATCTGCTGCGTAAAATCTTGAAATCATCAATGAGCTGATCCCGGTCATTTTGCAGCGCTGCCATGGCTTTGCCAAGTGATTCATTCTGAGATTTCAGATTATTATTTTGGCTTTTAGCTTCCGCTAAATCCTGCTCTGCTTGCATTAAGTCTCTGCCCAAATCTGCAACTCTCTGATCTGCAGTTTCTCTCTCGTTTCTCAGTAAATTAACTTCACGCTCAAAAGCGATTAGTTCATCATTGTTCTTTTCTTCAGCCTCCACCAATTTTCTCTTGGACTCTTTGACCGTTTCCTTTAGGCCCCTATTTAAGTCATCAGCAGCCACCTTTTGAGCGAACAACTTTTGCTGAAGCTCATTACATTCGGAAGCTTTCACCGATACGGCATGCTGCAAATTAGCGATCACCTTACTCTCATTCGTCTCCAGTCTCTGCTTGTGTAAGGCCAATAAACCGTCTTGCAGTTCTTGTACCTGAGAATGCAATTTAGCATTTTCTTCTTTTAAGGCTTTGATTTCCTCTGCTTCCTTCTGCACCTCTAGGAGTGTATCATGATGCTGCATCTCAACAGTCCGTTTTTGGTTCTCAAGGGTTCTAATTGAATCCTGCTGCTTTTTGAGAAGATCCTTCAGCTGGTTGTCTTTAAGCGATAACACCTGGTTTAAATCCTCTCTATATCTGATGAGTTGTGCTTTGAGCATAGCATTCTCTGAATTGAGATCATCCATCTGATGAAGAAGGGTTTTGATCTCTTCTTTTAAGCTCTTGGTGACACCCTCAGCAGATTCCACTTTACCCTGTTCCTTAATCTGCTTCAATTCTGATGTTAAATGTTCCTTCTCAGATTGCAAAAAATATACAGAGGTCCTTAAAGTGTCAACATTTATCATCATCTGTTCCTTTTCCTGAACACATCTGTCCAATCTGGCCTGCAGACTTCGCAGTTTGCTTTCTAAACCATTTGCTTCTTTCTCAGAACATTCTTGCTTGGTATAGAGAGCAGTTAATCTGTCTTCATACCCTGCTAATTGAGAATGATGATTACCCTGAAGCTGTTCCAAATATCCTGACAACTGGCCATCTTTTGAAGATAACAGAGATGATATCTCAGAATCTTTGCTCTGAATAAGAGATTTTAAGTGAGATGAAATCGCTTCTTGTTTCTCCAAGTGAACTATAAGCTTGCTGCACTCATTCTGGACTGAAAGGAGCTCAGATTCTTTGTCTGATAACATTTTGGATGAGTGCTCAAAACTCGACTTGACTTCGGAAACCAAAGATTTTTGCTCATCAAGTTGTTTCAAAAGCGTTCTTTTATCGTCTACTAACCTCTCGATTAAGGCACTTTGCTCGGTGGACCGTTTCGTTAGTAGTTCAAGGTTTTGATTGAGTTCAGTATTGCTTGCCCGCATTACAAAGAGCTGCCTCTGGTGTGCCGCTGCCGCAGCCGAATATTCATTCAATGTCTTCTCTAATTTTCTGTTGGTATACTGCATGTCATTTAGTAGCCTAGCTTTCTCCCTATTCTCCTCTGAGAGTTGAGTAATAACCAAGCTTTGCTCAAGAAGCTGGCTATCCTTATCATGCAAGACTTTTTGAAACACACCGTCCCATTGCTTTGCAGCATCACTAATATTTGGTTCTACACTTAAGACTGCTAGTTTGGCTGAATTGGTCTTTGCTTCTCTTTGCAGATTTTTAATCTGCAAGTCTTTCGACTCAACCTCTTTGTGCAAGGATGTGATAAATTGAGCTTCCTGGTTATTCTGTTCTTGCAAATCACAGATTTGCTTCTGAAGTTCAGCTCGCTGTTCTTTCAAAAGAGCTTGCTGCTGTTCTGCCATTTTTTCCCAGGACTTCTCTTTTTCTGCTGACTCAAATTCTGACTGCTCCTGCCTCTCAGCAAGGTTCTGTTTAAGAATGTCCTTTTCAGAAGTTATATTGGTTAATTCCTTTCTGGTCTCATTGAGGACATTTTTCTGCATTTTCAGTTCATTTTTCAGACTCCCATTCTCCGTCTGCAAATCTGTGAGCTTTTCAGTCATGTCTCTGAGCTCCTTCTGTGCATGCCGAAGCTGGGTCTCTGAGTGCTTTAAAGACCTTTCTAGATTTAAAATGAGTTCCTGATATTTAATACAATCTTGTTGTAGCTGGTTTATTTCTTGATGCTTCTCTTTTAGCAGCTCTTGCAATTCCCTCTTCATGTTTTTAGAGCCTTCGGTGCCTCTTTGCAATGCTTTGAGCTTCTCTTCAAACTCTTTCACAAGCTTCAAGTGCAACTGCTCCTTTTCTTGACAAAACTTAGCCTTGTCCTCTTTGACCTCCATGAGCTGAGCTGAGAGCTGCAGTTTTTGTGTTTGCAAGACATTAATTGCTTCGGTCATTTCATCTATTCGTTCAGAATTTTTTAGAAGCATTGTCTCCAAATACTCATTTTCGTTTTTTACTTTATCAGACGTCTCTTGGACATTCTCGAGTTCTTCTTGGAGCATACATTTGTCATCTTCCAAAATCTTTACTTTTTCACTTAGGTTTATGGTTTCTTGTGTATTTTTTTCAATCAGCTGTCGGAGATCTGATAAGGTTCTGTCCCGCTTGCTGATTTCTCCTTCATGCTCATCCTCTGCCCTTTTTAATTTCTCAGTAATACCGGACTTCTCTTCTTGTAGTAGTGTAACCATTTCAATATGTTTTGCTAAATCATTTTTTTGTGTCTCAATTTGCTTGGCAAAAGTTTCATTCAAACTAAGAGCCTCACTTAATTTAAGCTGCAGACTGCTTTCAGTCGATTTTGACTCCTCGTGCCACTTCTCAACAGATACACTTGTTTCTTTGAGTTCCTTGGCTAAGATCTGGTTATCTTGCTGAAGTTCAGACATCTGTCCTCTGAGCTCTTGTGATGATTCTTGGAGGGACTTAATTTCACCTTCCAGCTGGCTATTTCGTAAAGTCAACTCATCAACCGTGTATTTTTGTTTGTCGTCAAAAGACATCAAGTCCTTTCTTATCTTTTCATTTTCCGCTTCGAGCTCCTCAATCTTTTGTTGCTTCAACTTGGCAAACTTTCTAATTTTTTCTTTCATTTTGTCATTTTCTTCTTCCAATTCAGCAATCTGCTTTTCAAGAATCTCTCTTTCAGATTCATGTTTGTGAGACTTTAAAAGAGCTTCCTGTCGCTCTCTCTTAGCACCTTCGAGAAGCTGTCTCATCTTGTCCATTTCACTGCTAACATTCTCATAAGCCTGGAGGAGAGATTCATACTCCTGCTTTAAATCTGTATGCTTGGATTTCCATTCAGATAACTCCTCAGTCTGCGAGTCTTTTAGAGACTCTAGTTGACATGAAAAAGCTTGCTTTTGCTGGGTGATGTTCTCAATTGTGAGTTTAAGGCTTTCACAGGCTGCAGATAAGTTATGATTTTCGCTTAGGATTCGATCCACATCTGTGGCAAGGTTCTTTTTCTCCGCACTCACCTTAGAAATGTTACTTTCCAGATAATTTTTCTGCCTTCTGAGCTCAGAAACTACACTTTCTGAAGATAATATTTCACTTTGGAAATGATCGTTCTTTGATTGTAGTTTCTGGATTTCTTCTCTAATGGCCCGGTTCTCCTTCAAAAGCTCCTTACGAGAAATCAAAGCAGCTTGCAGTTTTTTAGTTACCTGATCGAGGGACTTGTTTTCTCCAGTTTCTGCTGGTCGTTGTTGCCGCTCACTAACTTCTATTCTCATTTTTTCCATTTCTACCTCATGGAGATGAACCTGTCTCTGAAGCTGTTGTTCTAGAGCAGATACAAGTGCCTCCTTTTCTGAGAGTAGAGACTGAAACTCTAACAGAGTATTATTAGAACCCTGTAATAACTGGCCTTCCTGTTTGCAGGTGACTTTTGGGCATTCAGATGGTACAGACTGCTCATCACCTAATGCAACCGTGTTGTCAATTAATTCAGTCTTAATCAGAAGCTCCTTGTTTCGAGCTTCGAGTTGTTTTAGCAGTGACTCAAGTTGTGCATAATCTTGTTTGGACTTTTCAATATCCAGCATGCAGCTCTCTTTTTCTTGCTGTAGTGTTTTTATTGCCATTTTCAGTTGCTCAGCTTCCGATATTGCTTCTTGCAACTTGGTAACCTGCTGTTGAGTTATGGCCAGTTCATTCTGCAAAGCTTGCATTTGTTCTGATCTCTGAGCTGCCAATTGTAAGGCAGACTCTAGCTCTGATGTTATAACATCTCTTTTTCTGCAAAGTCTTTCTATTTCATTCTGCATATCGTTTTTCTTGCATTCTTCAATTTCAGCTGCTGCCTTCAAACTCGATTTAAGCTCTTCAAAAGACGCTGACTGAATCTGATGCTCAGACTGTAGCTTGGTTAAAGTTTCCTTATACTGCTCTAGTTGCTTTTCAGCTGTTTGAATGTATAACCTTTGGCTCTCAATTTCTTGGTTCTTCTCACTGATCTCCTTAACAAGTTCAGATCTTTCAAACGTTGACTTCTCAAGCATTTCTTTGGATTTTTCCTCCACCAGGACCAGTAGTTCATCTTTATGGGCAATTTCATATGTTACACTTTCTAATTTCTTTTTAAGACACTCTAATTCTTCATGAAGTATGGAGGACTGCGTTTCTTTAACAGATGCCTTGAGCAAATCCAATTGATTCTGATGGTCAGACTGTAGCTTGGTCATGCTCTGTTGCAGGTCCTTAAGTTGCTGTTCTATAGTTTGGATGTAAGCCTTCTGCTTTGCAATTTCATTATTTTTCTCAGTGATGTCTTTAGCAACTTCAGATTTTGCACACACCATTTTTTCTTCCATTTCTTTAGATTGTTCTTTTGAACTGACTAGTAATTCATCCTTATGGGCCATTTCAGATTTCACATTTTTCAGATTTTGTTTAAGACACTCTAGCTCTTCATAAAGTGATGATGTTTGCGCCGATTGTGTTTCTAAGGACACTCGTAAATGCTGCATGGCAGTTTCTCTTTCTTCAGTGTCTCTCTCTAAAGTGTCTATTTTATCTTGCAGACTTGTTGAATTCTGCAGTGTACATTCCAGCTCTTGTACTTTAAGATCATAACTTGATTGGAGAGCCATAAATTCAAGCATTTGCTGGCTGTGCTTCTCCTGAAGAGATTGGAAATTAGCTTTGATTTCACCAAGTTCATCATTTAACATTTTTAGACTTTCTTGGGCCTTCTTGCGGGCCAATAATGCAGCATGGGCTTTCTTCTGCAGCTCAGATTTCTCTTTCTTTACCTTGGTCAACTCGTTTTCTAATTCCTCAGTATTGTGCGATATCTGATTTTTTGCATCCTTCTCGGTTATGCTGATGTCTTTTTCAAGTTGCTCAAGTTTGGCCACCAATTTCAGCTTCTCATTCTCAAAAGCAACATCTTTTTCATTGCTGGTAATTTGAAGCTGGTCAATTAAACACTTACGTTCTTCTAATTTCTGGAGCGTGGAGACCAAATTCTCCTCCTGTTCCTTTAGCCTAGCTTGTAAACAATGAGCATTGTGCTCTATTTGCACTATAATCTGTTCTTTTTCAGACATAGAGAGCAATAACTCATTGATTCTACCATCTTTATCTTTTAATTGCTGACTAAGCTCAGAAATCGCTGTATCATGTTCTTTAGTCAGAGAGTTTGTTTGGATCATTACTTCTTCCAATTTCTTCTGCAAAGCCAAAATTTCTTGACTGTTCTCATCACTTTCTGCTTTCTGTTTTTCATGTTCATCTAATTTCTTTAATAAGTCTTTTCTGACAACAAGTGCTGCTTGAAGCTTTTTCTTCATGGCCTCCTTTTCTTTAGTTATTTTGGAAATTTCTAATTTAAGTTCATCATTGTCTTTCACCAAAGCCTTGTTTTCCGATTCAATATTTTCCATTCGACTTTCATGGAGAGACAGACATCCCTTTGTCTCTTCTAGTTGTGAAAGCAGACTGCTTTTCTGCTCCTCATGCTTGATTCTTTCATTTGAGGCAGATGCAACCACCTGTGTTATTGATGTATCCCTCATTTTTAACTGCTGGCTGAGTGCAGTGAGTAATTCTTTTTGCTGACTGAACTGAATGCTTATACCACTTATTTCATCATCTTTTTTTTGAATGAGTGCACTGTGTTTCAAACTAGCCTCTTTAAGAATTTCAGATTGTTGGATTTCTGTCCTGAGTTTTTCCTCAAGATGTTTAATACTTTCTGACAATAAAGCAATCTTGCCTTCACTCTCACATTTATTGTCTAGGCCCTCCACGTGCCTTTGCTCTAGCTCCTGATTGAGCTTATCTAATTCCTGCTTGAAATAAGATACTTCAGACCGATTGTCCTCATGCAGTTTATCAAGTGTAGATTGCAAGTAAAACCTTTCTTCTCTGAAAGTCACTTCTTTATCTGATATAGACAGTGTTAAACGAGATACCTCTTTCTGAGCATACTCCAGACTGTCTTCTAATTTCTTGAGCTCCATTTGCTTATCATGTAGAGCTTGTCTTAATTCAATGTTTTCCCTATCTTTTGCTTGAATAGTGGATACAATCTCCTCTAATTTGCTTCGACTCTTTAAAGCATCCAATTCTTTCTCCTTAAGACTCTCTGAGCCTTGTTCAATAGCCAGTGTGGCCTCTGCTAACTTTGCATTTAAAAGATCTAGGTCCTGTTTCAGAGCATGAACTTTACTGTCTTTGGACATCAGTTCATTCTCGATTTCTTGAAGCTTTTCAGCAAGGACATTTTTAGCCTGTGTTTCCCTATCAAGAACTGAAAGCCACTCTTTTTCAGACTCCTGAAGAGTTTGTTCAACTCTCTGAACTTCTGATTTCATTCCGGTGATAAGATCATCTTTGGCACTAACCTGGACCTGGAGTTGCTCCATCTCTGTCTTCATTTTCTCCACGCTACCATGTTGATGTTGACTTTGGAGCTGCAGCTGTTCATGTGTCCTCTGAATCTCAAAACTGTAATTCCTACTAAACTCTTCTTTTTCCAGAACTAACTTATGGACCTCCTCTTCTTTTTGTGTCCTTTCACTGTTGACTCTATCCAGCTCCTGCTTGGTCAAACGGTTTTCCTCTTGCAGCTTGTTGCACAACTCACTCATTTTTTGGACCTCGGACATGGCATGCTCTGTATGTTTTACCTGAGCAGTGTATTGACTATTAATAGCATGAAGAGCCAGTTCCCTCTGCTCAAGGTTCTCAGTCAGGGAATTGACCTGGGCTGCAACTTGAAGGTGCTGTTCTTTTAATCTCTCGATTTCTACAGTTAGGGAGCCGGCATTCATTTGCTGTGCAACTAATGCATCATCCTTTTGTTTTGAAATTTCAGCAGTAAACAATCGCAACTCTTGGATCTCGTTCTGCAACGAAAATGACTCCTGTTTAAGGGTGTGAATTTGTTCATCTCGCTCACTTATCATCAGGTTGAGATTCAGCAATTCTTCGTGCTTTTGGGACAGTAGATTCTTTGTTTCTTGAAGTTCTTCTTTTTGATAAGCAAATTTATCCTGAAGGTTTGTTAAGGCACTTTGCTTCTCTTCGTTTGCTACGGAAAACCTCGTAGACTCCTCCTTGAGTGCCTTAATTTGACTCTGTAGCTCAGACACTAGTTCTGTGCTTTCCATAAACTGACTCTTGAACAAGACAGCCTCATCTGTCTTCCTCTGAAGATCCTGAAGAGCTTTAGTTTGGTCCATCACAGTGCAATGACTTTCTTCCAGGGCTGTTTTTAGTCTTGATACCTCCTCAGACTGTTCACCGTGACTGCTGTTCAATAATAAAACCGATTCTTTAAGTTTGGTCAACTCCTGTTTTAAGTGGTCATTTTCGAAATCTTTGACTTTCAGGGTTTCAGTCAGGCTGCTGGCCTCTCCAGAAAGTTTAGATGTTGCCTCAAGAAGGGTCTGATCTTTCTCAACTAGTATGGCCTTGAGTTGGGCAATCTCTGAGGATAAGCCCTGTGCTTCACAAGTCAATTGGGAAATTTTGTCTTCAAGCTTGGCAGTACTAGCCTTCATGCTCTGCTGCTTCTCTAATTCATTCCTCAATAGAGTTTCCTTTTCAGTTAGAGTAGCACTGAGGCCATCATTCTTCTGAAGTAATATCTCCAAGTCACCTTGTAATTTAGAGATGACATCCATGTCAGATTTCATTCGTGCTTTAGACGCCTCAAGTTCTGCTGTTAGCCTTTCACCCAACTGAGTCATCTCTTGATCGTTCTTGAGTAATAAGACATCTTTCTCCTGCAGTGATCTCTGCAAGTTCTGAGCATCCCTCTGCAGCTCAGTAATGGCTTCCATTTTCTTGCTGATCTGATCTTCACCTGATTCGAACCTGACCTGTAACTGACTCAAGAACACCTCCTGTTGTCTAAAGGACACTTCTTTATGCTGCATTTCCAGATGCAAATTTTCGGTTTTGGAATGCTCGGCAGCTAGCTCTTGTGTCAGATGCGTTAAATCAGCATCCCTGCTAGACAACCGACCTTTAAGAGCACAGATTTCTTCTTGCCTTGTGGAAATCTCCCCCACTGATTTTTGAAGTTCAGCTTTCATTGTACTATTTGCCTCATTTAGTGCCTGAATATTATCTTGAAGATTTACCAGCTCGACTTGCTTCTGAGTCAGTTCCTCTTTCAGCGTTGCGCTTTCTGACAAATGCCCCACCAAAGAAATTTTAAGATGCTCGTTGTCCAAATGGAGCTTTGCAACATTTTCGTTTGTAGTTGCCAACTGACTACTAAGGGAAACGAGTGACTCGTTTCTCTTGTTGAGTTCGTCAGTGTGGTTACAGCATTCGCTTTCTTTTGCTTTCAATTCCTGGACCAGTTGTAAACATTCCGCTTTGAGCTTCTCGTCCTCAGTTTGGAGGGTAGTGTAAAGCTCTTTATGATTATTAAGCTCACACTGTAAGGAAGAACACTCCTTAGTCTGCTGTTGCAAAATAGCATCTTTCTCCAGAAGTCCTGATTTAAGAGCACTACCCTGTTCCTGAAGTAATGAAAGAGTTTCTTGCAGCTGAGTAAGCTGGTCCTGGTAACCCTCTAGCTGTTTGCGTAGTTCTGAAATTAACTGGTCTTTTTCAGCAAAGCTACTGTTAAACTGAGAATTTGACATCTTTAGCTGCTCATTCAATTGGTTTATGGACTCTTTGCTGTCTAATAGCTGTCTTGAGAGAGATTCACATTCAGTGGTCTTTTCTAGAACAGTTTCCTGGTTTTGCTTCATTGTTTCGCTAAGCTCTTTTTTATCTTTAAGCAAGCCCTCTATAATTTTACGGTTTTCTGCATGCTGCATCTCTAATCCAGACATTTTGTCATTTAACAAGCTTCTTTCCTTTGCTAACTCTTCTAACTCTTTCTGAACATTACTATTTTGCTCATTAAGGATAGAGATTTGAGAAGTAAGGTTCTCCTTCTCTTCCAGTGTCTTTGCTGTTTTTTCATCCATTTCAGACACAACTCGAGAAAGCTCGGCTAGCTCCTTCTCTTTATTCTCATATAATGCTCTTATTTGAAGGTTTTGTGTGGTCAGTGCCTGAATGCTATTATGAAGCTCAATAATATTAGCCTGCCTCAGAGTAATTTCTTCAGTAAGGTTCTTGTTATTAGCAAGTAACTCTTCTAGGGACTTTTTAATGTCACCATTTTCAGCCTCAAGTCTGGTATTAAGCTCATTCATGGTCCCTATCTGACTGCTGAGAGAAGCAAGAGACGCATTCCTCTTGTCCAGTTCATTTGTATGGGTTTGACATTCATGAGTCTTATCACCGAGAGCTGCGCTTCTCTCCTCAAGGCTTTGACGGAGCTGAGTACATTCTTCCCTGAGGGAATCACACTCAATACAAAGCTTTGAAAAAAGGTCCTTTTGTTGTACAAGCTCACTTTGTAAAGAAGTGAACTGAGAAGATTGTTGCTGTAAAAGGCTATCCTTTTCCAATTGTCCTGAATTCAAAGTCTCCTGCAGCTGCATAATTTGACTCCGCTGTGAATCTATTTCTATATTTTTCTCACCCAGCGTCATCTCATTTTCTGATATTTTAAAGTTTAATTGGTCATCCTGAGCATTCAAAGCTTCGATTTGGCTTTGTAAACGACCCACCAACTCTGTACTATTCTCCATTGACTCTTTAAGCTGACTACACTCACTTGTCTTCTCCAAAAGACGTTCAGAAATTGATTGATTGTTTTGCTCAAGCTCTGTAGCTTTATCATTGAGCTTGTCCTTCTCTTTAATCAGGTCTTCTACAATATTTCCATTTTCAACATGCTGCGACTCAAGGTCTGCAGTTTTCTTTAACAGCATGTCTTTCTCCTCTAAAACTTGCTGCAGCGACTGAACCTTGTTCTCAATTCCCTGCTTAAGAATGTGAATCTCTTTGGTGAGTTCCTCCACTTGGGACAGCAAACTGACATTCCGATTGTTCACCACATCCATTTCTTCCTGGGATTGTTGCAAAAGCTGTTTTTGGGTCTGTGAATTCTCCTCAAGAGATTTCTGAAGCACTAGATTGTCATCCTTAAGTGATTCCAACTTCATCTCTAGCTCTGAAATAGTGTTTATTCTGGCATCCAACTCTTTCTGTAGTATGTTCTTTTCTTCTTCTGCCTTCTCCTGTACCTTCCTAAGCTTTTCCTCAAGTGACGTTATTGTTTCCAGCTTCTCTTCAACCCCTAGCTTGACCTGTTCCTGGCACTTGACCTGTTCTTGAAGCTGACTGGATAGAGACTGAAGTTCGTTATTATATTTTGTAACCTCTGCCAGCAGCTTGTTTCGTTCTTCTTTGAGAGTCTTCATCTCCTTCTCGTAAGTCTGTTCCCGGTCAAGCAACTGCTCTTTTAGCGTAGCGTTGGAATCTTTGGTTTCCTTTAACTGGGCAATAACAACCTCGGAGTCTTGAAGTTTTTGAGTAGCAGCAAGCATTTGTTCCTTTAATGATGAAATTTGAGGTTCGCATTCGCTAAGGTGAGCACTCTGATTTGTATTCAGCTTCTGGATCGACAGCTTGTCCTCTTCCCGCTGATTAAGCAGTTCCTTAATTTTATTTATTTTTGACTCTCTCTCTTTTCGGGCTTCATTTAGATCACTCTCTGTGACCCTAAGTTGTTCCATGAGCTCGGCTATTTTCACATTAAGGGAATGCTGGTCAGAAGACTGCGATTCTCTAATAATTTGAGCTTCCTGTTCTGATTTAACCAGAGCTCTCTCAATACGAACTAAATCCTCCTCTTTATGTCTTATCTCCTGTTTAAGCTCTTCAATTTGGTCTGCATATTCCACCATATTGCCGGAAAGAGACGAAATTTCCTTGTCCTTGTCTGCAATAACGTCTTTAAGGCTGTCGATTTCTCGTTCACAGCTCTGGAGATCATGAATAAGTTGTGATCTTTCTTCTAAATGTGTGGTGTTTAGCTTGTCCAGCTCATCACTGGTTTGATCCAAGTCGCTCTGCAATGAATCAATTGTAGCTTCTTGTCTCTGCGTCTGAAAAACCATAATTAAAAACAGAAAGTCATTAGATATCAGGTAAACTATTTCTCAAGCTGAATGCTTCACACCAAGCAAACCGCAGTGATTATATATAAACAGTAGTTCTAGTTTAAGATAAAGACATATTTAGTCTGTATTCTAAAGCAGGTGGAATTGCTTACATCACTCTTTAGAAATCACTTACCTTCTCCTTCAGCACATTAAGCTTCTGCATGAGATCTGCAACCGTTGCCTTCATTTCGATGCACTGCTTTTCAAATGTACTGCACTTCTTGGTCACTTCATTCAGCTGGTTAAAGAAAACCACCTTAACTCATGATCACCACTTAAAAGTTAACATTTAAACGGTTGTAACGGTTATAAAATTACAGCATTACTCACATTATTTTCAGTCTGAAGTAGTTTATCAGTAACTTCTTTGTGTTGCACTTCCTTCTCTTTTAGCGCATCTCTCAGGCTGTCGATAAGCTCTAGTTTTTCTGATGTCTGGGCAAGTGTGTGCTCTTTTTCTATCAGGGACGATTCAAGACACTCCTGTGTGCTGCTCAGCCTGATTTACAGATTGAAAAAATTAATAGAAGACAACATTCTTTCTTGTAGTATTTGGATACAACAATGTCATGTACACACACTCTCTCTCTCTCTCACACACACCTACTTAATATTGAGTAGGACCCACTTTTGTCACTAAAACTGTGTTTTCTATGATATGTTCTGACAGACATCTGTGAGAACCAGCATTAACCTTTGCAGCTATTTGAGCTCTACTAGCTTTTCAATTGGATCGGCCAGCCTTCACTCGCTATCTGCTTGAGTGAGCCTTGCCTGTCTATGACCCAGTCACCGTTTCACCGGTTTTCCTTCTTTGGGCCATTTTGGTAGGTCATGGGAACCAACAACAACATCCTACAAGAGCTACAGTTTTGGAGTTGGTCATGAATTGCCCATGGCTCCAAGGGGAAGGTAAGAACTAGACATGGCCAGATATATTTAACATATGTTGTGTATATGTAACTCCATGGATATGCTACAAGACAGCAAAAATGGCAATTTATCAAATATCTGAGTCAAGTGAATGAAATTACCCTTTGAGTTGTTCAGTCAAACTTGTAACAAGGAGCTGATGCTTTTCAGCATCTCTTGTTTGCTGACTGCGTAGGCTGCTAAGCTGAGCTTGAAGTTTCTCAGATTCATTCTAGAATACAAAAAAGTAAAAATGCTGAAGGTTGTTGAAGAAAACATACATTTTTACTTGCAAGTTAGTTTCAAAAGCACCCAAACGTATGCAGGAGAACAGTGAGTATAACAAACCCAACCAAGCCACAATGACAAGGTTAAATGACACCATGTGTAACACGCATACACAAAGTACACACACACACACACACACACACACACACACACACACACACACACACCTGAGAAACCCAAAATGGCCAACCTCCTTCATCTACATCGAAGGTCACCTGTGTTAGAAGGACGCATTACAAAGTTCTTGGAACGAGCACATGCGAATTATTGGATGTGCAAATATGAACAAGGGACAAAAATTGTCATTCAGAAAAAGAACACTATCTGCAATAATGCAGTACCAAAAAACATTTTACTTTAATTGCATGTTATATACTATAAAACATGTATAATGTCTTTTTAACACTTAGGAGTTTCTTATGATGTATTGCAGTTTCATGAGTATTACTGCCAAAAACAATGATACAGTAAACCTATTTAATAATAAAATTTTAATCTGGAATTTAATATCTGGATGCTGTCAGGCCCTCCTGGGTGCATTTGAAAGCTACTGCTGCTACTGCAGTTTTTGTTTTTTTTCGCTCCCTGAGCAGCACGGGTTTCAGTCAAACTATGACAAATATGAAAGACATCAAGACTGTTTTTGCTAACTTCCTAATAAACATAAATGTAGAGATTAATAAATAAAATTAGGGACTACAATCATCAATAGGTTGCTGGATGAGTATTTTATGAGTTTTTATGTTTGCTCTGTGATAGGTTGTGATCTGCGATTGAATTCTGGGAGTAAAAATGTCTTGCTGAAAATAGCGTGTCACATAGACTTAATAATAATAATATTATTTTGATAAACGGTCCAATAATAAGTCAATTTTAATAAATAAATAAAAATGGAGCATATGTCAAGTTAAGACATTGAAATCAGAGATGGGCTTGATAATTAACAGCGATTAAAGCAGTTGACATTATTTGCACATGATGGACACAAATGTATCATTTGCGATGGTTCAGTAAAAGTATTAAATTACTAATGTCTAATACAACTATAGATCTATAAATCAGTAAGGCCTGTTAGGTTTTAATTGCTTTTAATGACAAGGCAACATGTATGTATGTGCTACTAATTTAGTAACGTTGAGATAAAGAGATGTGTAAAAAAAAAAAAAAAAAATCTATTCAGTGATTATATAATTTTTATTTGTTCACAAGTCATTTTAATTGGAATAAGTAATAATCATTATTCAGCTGATACGCAATAAAGCGCATAAGCATAACTATAAATGGTGATCTAAGCACATTTTTAAATAACACACACACATGTTTAGAAATCCACAGTACACTACAACAGTACTACAGTACTACTCCTGGTCTTGCAAGTATGACCAGATGATTAAAAAGCGTGAAAAATCAACATGACCTGCTGTTAAGAAGCTGTTAAATGTACAGACTTCCAGAAATCCTTTATGTATTTGATGTATATGCCTACAGTAATTGAAAGAAGAAAGCCTAGCATCGCTGCTTATATTGTTTCCAATTATATCACATCTTCCCACATCATCTTTTTTTTAGACTGTGCTATTATTTTTCTTCTTATATTCAGTAAATCAGTTCTGTTATAACTGACTAGTCGACCGCCCTTGCAAAATCCTTATTTATAATGAATTTTTTTTTTAAATAAAGCCATGTACGAACATAATAGAGAAATACAGTGTACCTGTAGAGACTCAATGCGAGCCTGTAACTGCAGCCGTTCTTCCAAGTCCTGACATCGATCTTCTAGTCCAAGGATTTGCTCCTGCAGCTGATTTCTTTCAAGCTCCAATTCTTCCACAACAGACCTCAGACCCTCTAAAAAAAAAAACAGATACAGATCATCTCAAAACTAATTAATGGAAAACAAATGTTACGGAAATGTTACTTTACATCTCCATGCAGGATTATGAAGAGTCCAACTGCTTTTTGACCAAGCTAATTGTTCATCACCACCAATCCTGTTATTTTTTTTTTGTGTTGGGACAGTCAAGCCAAAAAGTTTTACTCTTTTGAAACAGACTTTTTTTTGGCCAGGCAGTGTATATATTTGAATGCATTCATGCACACAGAAAATTCTTCAACTTTCAACACATTTACTTGATTACAAAAAACACAAATGGTTGAAAAGTAAACACTTACCACAGATGAAGGCAAGACACACCAACATCATTACACAAAATAAAATCTGTTAAGGGCATTCAACATGGACTACAGCCTACAGAACCAAGGACTAGGCAGTTCATCCAGCACGCACATGCTCCGAAAAATCTACAAAATAAAATGAAACTGCAAAAAATATGTCAACAAAAAGAGACCATTGCAGTGGTTTGACTGATGGGTTAGAAAAAGATAAAAATATAAAAAATGTGTTTGAATAGGATTGAGTGAGGTGTGATAAATATACTGCCAAATGAGGAAAAAAAAGTAAGACATATTATAAGGCCCATGTTCATAATAATAATAATAATATTAAGAAGAAGAAGAAGAAGAAGAAAAAGAATAACAGCTTATAACTTTTCAAATTTAGAACTCTTAATGACTTACAAAGCAATATAGAATTGCAACGTGATCATGTTAACAATAGTTAATGAATAGTTAATAGCTAGGGCATGCTTTATAAAGCAGATAAATAACAAGCTCCTGATTTTAAATAAATACAAACTGAACACCATCACAGGGTTTAAAGCCTGATAATGAAATAAAATGGCTTTATTTTGTTATCAAATTAAGCGCTACATTCATAGTTAAATAACCAAACAGAACTTATAAGCAGTTAGAAAGCTTTATGAACATGAGCACTTGTACATGTCTTACCCAAAAACAGTAATTAAGGATGTTAAACTATGAGGAGTGCGCATGCCAGGCTGAACCGTCTAGTGAGCTTCACACCTGTGTTTGAGGCAGTGAATTCGGGCCACCAACCTCCCATGTTCTCCCCTTCCATTGGAGTGATGCTGCCAGAGGGATTGTGGGAATCGGGGAAAGATGACGTATTGTTGAACTCAAAGTCCTCCTAAAACAGCAACAGGTCAATCATTGTTTAAAAGCATGTATTTATTAGACAGGCATTGTTTATTAGATATACTAATACTCACTACTACATGCAAATATAAATACAGAACTATTCAGGACCCTCAATTTTGGACAAAACAGATGTTTATGAATGTATTAATAAACAACAAAGTAAGTACCCTTACATACAACATGTTAGATTAACATATTGATTAGATTTGATATAATTTAGAAAACAATTGATTAACAGCATAATTCTATCAGATTGTCAAATAAATGTTAACAATTAATAGGTTATTAATGTAATATTTTAACAATGCATGTGTCACCCTTACAAAAGGAAGCTGAGGATAATTCTGTGGATTAATAAACAAACAGATGAATCAGCTAATCATTAGTTGACTGATTTATTCAATAATTTATTTAAGAAATAATATTTCCATCATGCAGCAACCAGAAATAAAATGTACATATGACAAACATTAGTAATATGCTTGCAGAAAATTAAGAGCACAACACCAGTTACTTATTATATAAGTCCTTAATTATATTTAGTAGAAAGAAAAAAAAAAATCTACTTAACGCATGTTTTCCTTTTTTATTTATTTATTTATTAAGTAAAACTGTAATTAACAAGGAGCTGCAAATAAATACAGTGGTGTGAAAAACTATTTGCCCCCCTCCTGATTTCTTATTCTTTTGCATGTTTGTCACACAAAATGTT
>JAQQZT010000038.1:21274282-21284360 GCA_030068275.1 Clarias platycephalus | reverse complement strand
ATGGCTGTCCACCAACGTTTACCATTCAACCTGACAGAACTGGAGAGGATCTGCAAGGAGGAATGGCAGAGGATCCCTAAATCCAGGTGTGAAAAACTTGCATCTTTCCCAAAAAGACTCATGTCTGTATTAGATCAAAAGGGAACTTCTACTAAATACTGAGCAAAGGGTCTGAACACTTAGGACCATGTGATATTTCAGTTTTTCTTTTTTTAATAAATCTGCAAAAATGTCAACAATTCTGTCAACATGGGGTGCTGTGTGTACAATAATGATACCGATTTCCGTACCCACTGTGTGTGTGTATATACTGTATATATATATTGCTGGTTGCAATTTTTCTTGCTGAAGATTGACCCAAGGGCTAACAATAAATGACAGCCATAAAGTAGACCTCCTGAAAATAAAGCAATAAAGAGAAAAAAGAGAGCATGTGTGTGTGTGTGTGTGTGTGTGTGAGAGAGTGTGTACCTGCCTGCCTTAAACAACCTTAAAACCTCTTTCCCATCTTGCACATCTTCTTTCAAATACCTTGTAATGAAAAATAGAATTTTCCATTACATCCCTCTTTCGCCAAAGCTAGATTATAATTCTGAGATTCAAATATATTTATTGCTATTGGCTCATTTTCTGAAGTTCTTTCTGTCTTTGAAGTCTGTCCTGCTGCGTTCAGATGACAATAACTGCATGAGATAAAATAAAAAAAGCAAACATAAGCCCAAATATATAATTCAGCAAAGAAACTGAAATCATCGTTTTGATCTTTAAAACTAATCATTTGTTCTGTCCGCTTTTCTACTGCTTATTCATCTATAACCCAAACACTGCGCACATTACGATGAACCGCTCTTATGTCACACTTAATGAATCACCTTCTATCATTCTTCATTTACATACAGTAAACCCAAAAAAGTGTGTTTAATCATGATCTTTTTCTTCTTAGCTGTAAAAGACCATCAGTTAATCCTGTCTGTTAGATAAATAGTGCCTGAAATACACAACCCCTCATTATGAGGAAAATCAAGGTAAGTATTAGCTCTTTTTTTTTTTTTTTTTTTTTTTTTTTAAATATCTCAGTTTATGTATATTATATGTTTTATACATCTTTCTTTTCTAAGAAAATTTTTAAAAATTCTCTAAATATTTGCCAGATTAATGTCTTTTCGGAAAAAATTACATCTTTAAAAATTCGTATCCAAATTGGCACATACAGTAATAGGGTCAGTTCTGAAGTTAAGGTATATCCTACAGTAATAGGGTCAGTTCTGAAGTTAAGGTATATCCTAAGCTTTGTCATTCACAATGAGAACCACCCAGCTCCAACGACACCCCCAACATGACACCTAATGAGTGAATGCAATGACCCTAACACTAAATCAGCCTTTCACAAGCAAGTCAAGTCTTGAGTGGAGTCTTGCCCTTGGTGTCAAATTCTAACACCAAGCCAAATCAAGTTGGGGTGTTATTGTGTCATGAAGTTATTTGTGGTGAGAGAAGAGGATGCAGAGGTTAGGGTTAGATGGCGGCAGATGATTCGCTGTAGCGACCCCTGAAAGGGAACAGCCGAAAGACAAAGAAGAACGGCGTTTCTCACTTTTCAACCCCCAGCCCTATCCTTCAATTATAAAATGTCGGACACTTATTGGGACTCATTAGGGAGGTTGAGAGAATCTGAAAATGAAGCAAATTTATCCCTACAAAAGGATATAAGAAAGTGTTTTGCAATATTTAAAATGGAAGTAAATGAGAACTGTGGAAGTACAGACCAAGGAAACTTTCAGGTAAATGTGACAATGTGCTGGCCCGAAAGGCAAAGCAAAACTGCCGTATAAGCAAAGTAAGTATTTAAAAAGTATAAGATTTGGAGGCTAGGTCAGGAGTCTTGGGCTCTTTGTCTTGGGCCCTGGTCCTCATGCATGGTGGGCTGTAGTGCACTGGGTGTTCTGGTACCTTTCTATCATAGACAGCATTGACCTTTTTTTGGCAATTTGTGCTACATTAACTTTACTCTGCAATCGGACTGGACGGGCTGGCGTTTGGTCTTATCAGGTATGGGTGAGCCTTAGGGGCCCATGATCCTCTCACCAGTTTCCTGGTATTTTGTTAATTGTTAATGCTTTAATGTTTCGTGGTGTTAATGGTATGGCTGGGGTGTGAATATTTCCTCATGTATACGTTGAAGGGGAAAAGGGGGGCTACATAGCCATCCAGTCCGCCCATCATGCAGCATAATGCATTGAACCATATGGACAACAGCCAAGACCCCAAGGAAATGTCCACATTAAACAACAGAAAGGGGAGGGGAAGGGCAACCACCCAGTAAACCCACAGTAGACCAGACAAGTCGTCCTGATATCCCTGAAAGGCCTTTCCTCCTGCGCTCCAACAAATGCCCTGTGACTGGTGAGTGTGCACAATATCTAGATAAACCAGAGGCATTTTAAATTTGTTCAATAGACTGATGAAGTAAAATTTACTTGGATCATTATCTGAATTTTCACCTCCAGGTTCTTGAATGACTATTCTTTTTTTCATTTACATTTTTAAAACGTAGTACAAAATTTACCATGAATTACTTCATAAAACACAAACTTTATCTACACAATAACTCTCACACCATAGACAAGAACATAACACAATATATTGTGTTATGAATTTCTATTTTTAAGGTTAGGTGTTCATATAAAACCAGGTTAACAGAAAAAACACTCTTTGTTGTGTCATTATCTGATGTTGAGTGAAGCTTGGTGTGTTTAAATGGAATAACATAGGAAGGAAAGTCTTGGCATAATGGAAATTATCGTTTGACAATTAACCCCTGAAAGGGCCAAATATGTTGAGAACAACAACAAAAAAAACCTTTTCACTTCGTTCTTTCCAACATCACCTTTCCAACCATCCTTAATATGACAATTACAGTGAAACTTATAACACAAATATGTTATGAGTATGTTTAGAGGTCATAAAAAGAGAATGATAACATTGAGAATTTTGAGATCAAATACAGTACAGTTTAAGATCTGTCTTCTTCAAATGACAAAAAAACTAAAAAACTAAAGAATGATGTAGCATTTGTCAATTATTTATTGCATTACTTACTAACATTTCTATTCCTACAAACCCTTCTTTGATGCAATCTCTGTGTCTTTATCTGGCAATGTAATAAGATAATTGTAAGTTTGGAATGACTAAATGCCTAAAAATAGTAAATAAAAATTTATTATCTAATAATCTCAAAACTAGAACTATTAGATACGTCTTTCTTACCTTATTTAAGATGTTTTCCCTTGCTAATCCAAACCTGTACTTTGCTTTCAATGTAACAATGAATATAAACTAAATAAATGTTCATATGCTCGTGTGAAAGAAATATTTTGAGACAAGGACTGTGACAGGAATATTTTGCTATTTCAGAGTGGATAGAATTGGATTTATGTTTATTTTGTCCATTTTAGTGAGGCTCAGTGAAAATCCAGATGTGCTGCAGGGGTGTATGTTGGGTCTGAGCCAAATGTCTTATGTCATGCTCACTTCAACAAGGGGCCTGCCTCAAAACATGCCCTATGTCAATGTGATCCACTTTTCTGTGTTAAAGTGTGTAATGTGATTTTTCTCGTTCTGTTATTCATTTGCCCTGACTTAAAAATGACATCATAATGTTTTTAAAACTAAATAAATGAGACTGTGTATAAAAAGTTTTTAGATTTTTTTAAACACACGTGGACTGTATAGTTTCAGACCTGATGTCATTTGCCTTCTCAGGAGTTTACCTTGCCATGCCTCTGAGTAATGTAGCAGGTGAACAATCATTGCCTTTATACACATCCAAAAAAGTGAAACTTGGGATTGAAATCACTACACAATTTATCCAAAATAATCCTCAGGATAAATGTAATAGATTTCCTAGAGTATATTTTAGGTAATATATTACGTTTTTGTCAGTGTTCATGTGTTTTCATCCAGTTTGCATAAAGGAGATGTTTTATGCCTCGAACACACCACTTTTCCAAATTAGTACAATAACATATGAAGGCTGTAACATAAGTAATGCAAAAGAATGCATAACTTTTTATTAACTGACGTGGGTCGTTTAAATGGCACATGTTGGTAGGGTAATATATTGGTCTTCACACTGCTCTTGTCAATGATGTCATCTCTGTAAACACTCTGTAATGCAGTGGGAGACCATCAACTGTGATAAGGGAGAATCGCACAGAGAATTCTGAGAGGTGGTTTCAATGATAATGCAAATACATCGAATGTGACGAAGGCTAAGTTGAGTAGTAGCTTTGTATAGATGAAGAGTTTCTCTACCAGCATGTGCAAATTAGAAAACCTATGTCAGTTTATAAAAATGCCTGCCTATTATTAAAGAAAGGTCAACCTTACATTTGCACTGTTGCCTTGCGCTTCCAGGGTCTGGGTTCCCACCTTGGGTCTGTGTGCATGGAGTTTGCATGTTCTCCCCGTGCTTGGTGGGTTTCTTCCGGGTACTCGGGTTTCCTCTCACAGTCCAAAGACATGCAGCTTAGGCTAATTAGGCTAAACGAAGCCGGACCCTGGAGGTGCAAGGTGACCGTGCTAACCACTAAGCCACCATGCCACCTGGGAACTTTAAGTTTCCATTTCAATACAGATTTCACAATTCCATTCAGGTTGTCGTCTTCTTTACTACACATTCCTAAAGCACATGTTGCCAGACCTTCATTCTAAAATGTGTGTGCGTGTGTGTTCCAGTCTGAAAGAGGCCCAGGTGATGCTGATGAGAAACGCTCTGGTCAGAGCAGTAGGAGGGAATAAAATTGCTAACATTCTGTTAAAACACATTAAGGCTGAGAGCAACAGGTTTAAGTCCTGCAACTGCACTGAAGACAAGACCAGCACTAAGGACTTTTACACCCAACATGGCCAGTATAAACTCATATACACTCCAGGTCAGTGTGCATACCTCAACAAACCACCACCACAAATCATCAACAAACACCAATCATCACACAGCTCCATCCAACCCATTCAAATCATATACATGAAAACAATATTCACGATGATGTATGCATATTTTATGAATGACACGAGCCAACATTCTTTGGATTTCCCAGTCGACCCCCCTTATTGTAATGTATTTGTTCATCCAGTCGTGTGTGTGTGGTATTGTGCGTTGCCATAATCTTACCCTATTCATCATATACATTGGAGCTAATGTTTAAGGGTCAGGAATTTATGGTGTTGAAGCTCAACCACATTGAGATTTTTATGTTTTCACAATATCAAGTCTAGCTGATTTGATTAATGCCTACATACCTAAGCCTTTTTATCTGTGCAAAACATGGCACTTTCCAAACAAAGCCATCATTGGGGAACAGATTGTGTTAATAATTTGGCACACTTCCTGCTTTTTGAAACACTTCTGGAGTGAGATAAGGTTATCGTTGGGTACATTTTTGAACCAATGTTTACTCAGATAGCATTGTAGGAGATTCCTGCCATTGTTTGCCTTGGCCCAGGGGTGGAGGTACAGTAATGACTTTGGATGAGATGAATGCGGCTTGCTAATGTGCTAGTCTTCTCCTTGATGTATTTTTTTTCTGCTAGTCAGAAACAGAATGTAAATAAAATGTGTTATTATTCTTTTTACATCATAGCATAGCAAAGAAGTAGGCGTTTAGGCTAGAGATAGAGCATGAAACTAGCACAATGAATATAACAGCTCTTAACCAGTATAATTTTGTGGTGACCACTAACAAATGCAAAGACTTGGTTAGTAGAGGTAGGGCACACTGAGTGCCCTATCATGTGACTAACAATTTGACATGGTTTATGGGTATACGGGTCCCAGGCAACCATATTTGTGTGCATTGAGAAGTAGAGTTTCCAGTGGTGGTGTTTCTCTGACAGCATACCCCTTTTGAAGGACTCGTTCCAGGTGCACTGCTTGTTCTAGGTCTATCTTTAGGACTTTAGACCTTGGACTTTTGGATAATGGGTGTAAAATTCCAGGCAGAGATTGGGGTCAAGAACGTCCTACAGTATGTTGAGAGCCAACATTGCTCCTCTGGACCTTACCCCTCCCATTCAATTAGGTATTTTAGTTTACTATGTTGATGACAAGCGGTGAGAATTTCTTTAGCAACGTATTCCTGTTGATCATCTGAACTCTAGAGGTTTGATTGCTGTCGGAGAAGATGTTTTTGGCTTGGGTCCAGGTATGACAGGCTTAAGATGGACACATGGAAAGTGGTGGCTAATTGGGAGTGGCATTGTAAGCTGATATAGCTGATAGATTTTGTCCTCTGGCTGCTATTATACTGTTACCCCCAATGTCTGTCCACTTGTTCCTTTCGGATCAGTCTACTAGTTCAAAGTGTCCCAGACCTGTTCATACAGCTTAAACCATCCATCAGTGGCTGATGAGCCAGTAAGGTTGGTGCCAGAAGGAAATAAAGGGGGTTGATATCTAAGTAAGTACACGATGAAAAGGGCTTAGCTATGTTACTGAATGATACAGTGTGTTTTGAACATACTTAGCCCACTAAAGAAACTGAGTCCAATCACTTGATTCTTGGCATAGAATGTTTCAAGGAAGCCCTTTCAATTTGCTCAGCGGTTTGTGGATCGTACCTTAACGGTAGACTGACTGATACACGCAGTTTTGTCATAAAAGACAAGAACGCTTTTAAGGAAAACTGAGTGCATCTGTCACTCACATTGTCTTTAAGAATACTGAAGTAAAGGAACAGGATGGTGAAGTTTCATTTAGCCGTTTCAAATGCTGTGGGTAACGTGGTCTAGGGAATCAGGCGTAGGGATTTTAAGAAGTGGTCAACAATAAAGACAGTATACTGTATTAATTTGATTAGAGCAAGTTAGGAAGACTACTGAAATGTGGGAAAACTAATGTTGGGGTATCAGTAGAGGCAAAGGTTTACCAGCAGGTAGGGATTGTGGCACTTGGGCACATGCAGTGCATAAGTAGACAAATCTGCAAATCTTGTTCATCATGTTATTGTAACCAGTACGTATTTCTGAGAAGGTCATATATCCTATAGGCACCTGGGTGACCAAAGCCTAGTGCAATATCCCCCATGTAGTTAGTCTGCTTTTGAAGGCTGTGGGAACAAACTTTTTGCTTGAAGGTAGGCATTGGGCACTCATTTCCATTGCAAGTTCCTGGTTGATGTCCCAGAAAACGTCCCAAAGAAATGTGATTGTGGGAGAATGAGCTCTTCACATGAAGGCAGGATTGGAAACCGGCTTTAATGTTAATTTACCCAGGTTGAAATCAGAGGATAAACTGAAATATTGCAAAGACCAATGCCCACTTCGCTTGGCAAGAGTTAAGTTGTTTAGCTGTCTTAAGATATTTCAGGTATTCATAGTTTTATAGTCAGTAAAGATGGTGAGTGGTTATTTATCTTAATTTACTCACATGCTAGTTTGACAGCCAGCATGTTGGCAATGAAGAATCAGCCAAGCATGTCCCTTAGATTGTCACCGATTAGGAACTAGAATACTGAGGGCGCACAATATAGCCCACACTGCACTTCTCATTGTGACCAGAGGAGGTGATAAAAACAATTTTCTACTCATTGCCTTTCCTGATGCAAACTAGATTCTACACTGCCTGACCCCAAAAATGTATGTTAACATGAAATATTATGTATTTAGTTTTAAATAGTATATTTAATTAATTTATTTAATTATTGAATTTAGTTTTAATTATGGTACACAATGTGGTAGCCAATTCATATGTGAAAATAATTCTTCACAGAACCATTGTTTCCCAATTTGAGTCCTGGAGTATACCTGTGCCATCAGGGAAAAATTACGTTTTCAGATTCATTCCTTCATTACGGTTAGGTAGTCAGCTGACTTCATTTTACTGCCTCTAACCAAGTCTAACCTTGATAAACTGAAACAACCTTCAGAGGTTTGTACAGTGGGCACTATGTATGATGACTGCATAACTTCACTTATGATGACTGTGCTTCCCTTCCATTGCTCCAAAGTCCAATATTTATGGTACACCAATGGTGTATTGAAGGTTCTCTTTTGGCCACACGTAGGTTTAGACTTTTTTTTTTTTTTGACATTTTATCAACCCTGATCACGGTCATTCTTCTGGAATGATGATAACTGACCACTATCCACCTATAATCTGTGGATAAAATTTTAACTAATCCACTATAATCTGTTTTGTTGTTACTGTACGAAATGTCATGAGAAATTCAAGTTCTATTTTTCATAATTTAAGAATGATGCAAAAAAAGTTAGCTGAAAATTTTTGTATACTAAATAGTACTCAACACCCACATGCATTGCACAGATGCTATGTTTAATTATATTTTATTTAATTTAATTTTATTTACTTTTATACATTTTAATTTCATTTATTCACTCTCATTTAGTTTAATTTCAAGTCTTCTCCCCTACCTTTTCTTTTTACTGATGGTCTGATCAAAATGAAGGCCAATGCTCATGTCTCATCCTGATGTCTGGCATGTGTTTGCAATAGGAAAGAGGAAATGGAGTTAATCACTAACATCTCCATTTTTCACATTTCCAAATCGCAGTCAGTTTTTAATTAACACTTTTATTTTATTCTGTTACACTCAGCTGAGCCATAAATGAGCCATAACATCATCTGTATAATAGAATATAGTATTTATGTTCATTACAAAAACAGAGCCAGGCACATGAAGTTTATGTTGGACAATGCATTTTAAAATTTGTTCCACATTAAGAAACCCTGGAATTAAATCCGGTAATGTGCAGAATTTGGGAAGGATTTTGGTGTTGTAAGAGAATAGAGTCGTTGTAAATGACTCTCTTCTTCAATGGTGCCGGTTACTAAGTGTAAACACTGCCAAAAGCTACAGAAAGCCATTATTTTTACACTCTGAACATGTTGCCAATTGTCAACCAGCAGCCAGATTACTGTCCAGAGTGAGCTGAGGAATGTCGGATTATAATTCTCTCAAAAATGTAAGAAATTGGATGGATGGAAAGCTGGATAGATAGACAGATAGATAGAATGTAGTCATGTGAAAGATAGAGGGTAATTGAGTGTTTTTGCCCGGGCTTTTACTGTAGGCTATAAAACACTTGGTACTTATTTCCACATTAGGTAAGACTTTGTAATGATGGGATGGAACTTGAGCCTGCAAAACATTCCTGGAGATAAGAAAGGCCTTTACTTATTCTTCTCTGATCTACACTAAAAATCCCTGCACAAATATTTAGTGACAAATAGGCTTACACAAAGATATGTTTAGTGTAAATAGAGGAATGTGATTGCAGATTACATGGATAAAGAGACACTTAGGCTGACCTTTGTGTTACTTCAACTTTGCCAAATGAGGATGCTTATGTGACACAATGTTGATTATGGCAATAATTATGTTCAAACTGTTTCTTTGCACTCTGATCTTGTTACTAAAAATCGCATGGTGTAAGGCCCTTTAACTTTTTACCCTGGTTGGATTTAACCAAAGAAATGAAGAGAATCCTTAAGTATTTTAAAGATATGAGAATTATTCCATGCTTCCTTAAGGAGTGAGAGTTATATTACTGCTAGTGTTTTTAACACTAAAATGTAAAAAGATTAATTTTGCAAGATTTGTTTATGAGTTGTTACAAAATTAGTTTTACGAGTTTAATGAAAATTGCCATATAGAACAGACATGCTCATTTTGGTGATAACGGATAGCAGAAATTGATCTGCAGTCATACTGAGTGTTATGCGGATGAAAGTTCAATATAACAGGAGAGGTTTTTAAAGGGCCCCTATTATGCGTTTTCAAATATGATCTTTCATGCAGTGTGTCATGTAGCTGTATATGAACATAAACTATCTGCAAAGTTGTGACGCCGACAGTGCACGATAAATGAAGTTTTTGTCTATTTCGGCTCACATTCGCCTAAACGAGTTGTTAGCAATTCGAATCTTTCTCTGTTACGGATCCACATCACTAAGTAACATATTTGCATAATGTCCACCCACATTCTACGTCGCGAACAACTCGCCCGCCATCTTACAATTAACGTTACCACACTCTTGTTAACATATGACACTTACCAC
>JAQQZT010000038.1:21232962-21253138 GCA_030068275.1 Clarias platycephalus | reverse complement strand
CTGTTGGGCTTTCTTGTGCAGGGAGCTGGTGTTGAGGGACCAGCTGAGGTCCTTCTCCAGGTGGACGCCCAGGAATTTGGTGCTGTCGACGAGCATGTTGTCCCTGTGCTTCATGGTTTTTCTTCAGGTCCTCTGGTTTCCTTCCAGTCCAAAGACATGCAGATTAGGCTAATTGGCACTTTCAAACTCCCTAGAGTGAGTGCGTGAGTGCGTGCGTGAGTGAGTGAGTGATTGTGAGTGAGTACGTTTGTGCTTGTGGGCCCGGTGACTGACTGGTGCCCCATCCAGCGTGTGCCCGAGTCTGGGATAGGTTCCCTGTAACCCTGTACAAGATAAGCAGTGAGAAAATGAGATGGGTGTCAGCTTTTATTGCTGAACTGAGTTGATTGCGCTCATTCACTCCAATCACTAGGTTCAACTTTGTCAACAAAAGTAATATTTTACTTTGTACTGCTTAGAACCGAATGGTTTTAATTACACAAAAGAACAGGTCAACAATATTAGCCAACATAGGCAGTCTCTGAAATGCCACTTGCACTTTTTTGTCCTGTCTCGGGCTTCATACTGAGAGTCTGCTAAGCTGTAGCTAGCATATTTTAGCCAAGTCTTCCAATAAGCTTTCTGATCTATTGGGATAACATCACCAGTGATTGACTGTCATCACATATAAGCAAATATAGTATGTGTTTATTGAAGAAATTGAAACCGGGGAAGAATCCAAATGGCAAGATGAAAACCAGCTGAGTGGATAAGTGGTATAGTACGTTCTGGGAGTATACAGCCCATGTCAAAAAAAGCAATCAATTCCCCAGTGTGTATTGCACAAAATGTCCTTAGAAACATTCAATTTCTTGTTAAGTCTTTTCAACAGGAAATTAGCTTAAGAAGATTTAACTAAAGTCAGGGTTATTAAAACGCAAATTTACAAAATGCTGGCTTGGACTAGCTGCTGAGTTTTTATAGTAAGTTAGTCACTCCTGGATGGAAAATGAGTTTATGGGTCAAAGTTATATGATTGGCATGAAAGTAATGAGGTACAATTGTCATGTCTGGTGGGTAATCAAGTAGTCTTCCAATAATTTGCACAATTGATTCAGGGGTGATTGTGTGTGAGGGGGTCTAGTTTAAGACTGGAAATCTAGATAAGGGAAAGTGCATCAGATTTAATGTTTTTCATGAGCCTGAACTGAACCCTTAATTTTTTTTTATTTATTATTTTTTTTTTTACATATTTGTCACACTTGAATTATTGCGATCATCAGACAAATGAATATTACACAACGATAACGAGTAAATACAAAATGCGTGTGTTTTTTAAAATAATACTTTTATTTATTAAGAGAAAAAGCTGTCCAGACCTATCAGGCTCTGAGTGAAAAAGTAATTGCCTCCTTGCTAAATCATGAATGAAATTTAGATTTTTGGAAAGCTGGGTTAAATTTCACATGCCTGATTACTGCCAGACCTGTTGAATCAAGAAATCACTTAAATACAACCTGCCTGGCAAAGTGAAACATGCTAAAGGTTCTAAAAAAAGTCTTAGGAGATTGTTCTCTCTGTAAAGTTCATGGGAAGATGAAAAGATTGAGCTTCCCTCCTCTGCAAGTGGTTTGTCTAGGTAAATGCGGGGTTTGGTGAATGATTTCAGAGTTGTGGATGCTACCTGCTTCAAAGGTCCAGAACTCTAGTGCATACTTAGCCGGTTTCCGTTTTTCTTGTCTTATTGTTAATAGGTAGGTGTTCTCCAACCTACATTTCATTCACGATGATTAAAACATTGTAGAACAGGGTTAAAATGGGCCTAGATTTACACCTTTTCTCAATTGACGCAGACTGCAGGAGCACAGTCAAGAGCTCACACTGTGAGCAGGTTTTTTGAATTGAGTAAAATCCCAGCTGATCTGTTCCTTGGAGAAATGTATACATTGTTATGCAAAGCCATAAAAGTTTGATGCAATGCAACAATGAACTTTTGTCATTTAATTTTCTGTCCTGTAATCAGAAATGTCCCTTATAACTTTTGAGACTCTTTCCAGAGTTTCCATCAGGACTGTTTATATTACAAAAGGGCGGTGTAAAAAAGAATCTGAATGCTATACTAACACAACACTGATCACTAGGAACAACTACAGAAGCATTCTTTCAAAGTTGATAATGTTAATCATGCCATTGCATAATTCTTCTTTGCACAATGGTCAGTCTCGGCCAGCATGATTTAGCAAGAACATCATGTGTTATGAAGACTGACCTAAGGGACATCTGACTAATGCACAGACATCATGAGAATAAGAAAACCTGGAAAAGTATTTAGCACAGCTTTTAAATTTGAGTACAATGTTCTGTGTTGACACGAAATCTGATTTTGACATTTTGTAAAACAAAATTAATAGTACAAATCAATTTTGTATGTGTAGAATAATAGCTTTACATTGATTGATCAGAATATTACAAAATTAACGCTGTGAAGGAAACACAAGCGTGAACAAAAGTGTTCCAACAGCATTATATAAAACGACTTGCAAGTACAGAATAAGCAACCACATCTGGGAATACGGAGGAAATGAAAAAATAACATTTGAGCTGGTTGAGCTCCGGCATGTCACTAGAATGAAGGCGTTTTAATTTCTTGCAGCAACAAATGCTTTAACAGTAGTGGACATCCTGTAGATCACTATAATGCCCCCCATCACCTTGTATAGAAGCTTTTGGCCTTTATATTGTCTTGTGTATAACACTGCATTGTTTCCACATGCTTGCACTCATGTACTTTATGTAGATTAGAGTTCTTTTATTATAATTTTAAGATATAGGTAGTCCTGTACAGTTCTCTGTTGTTATATGTAACACTATTTACTGTCCCTCATGTATATGGTTAAATTGACAACAGAAACCACTTTGGATATAAGCCAGAAGTACCAATGGCTATTCTTTGGACATTTAATTAAATTCTAGTATGTTTGAAAGACAAGAATGTCTTTGTTCTGTAAGCTCCGTTAGTCTGAGGCATTTAATCAGGCATCTAATAAGTTTAGCTACTTGAAAACATGATATTATTCCTAATAGAGTGAACCACTTGACCTTCCTTGGTCTTATTTTGGAAGCAACTAAAAAAAGGGGCTTGAGAGTAATGTGAACACTGATTATAATGTATGATGTATGATAAGTTTGCGCAAAAATGAACTAATGTTGACTGTAATCTATAAAAGAGATTTTTAAAAAAATTAAAATCACAGTTACTGAGTCCCGGTTCAAAGCCCAGTAGGAATACAAACTCAACTTTAGAATTGTTTATGTAGGACAATACGTGGATGTTGGATGACTTGAAAAAACAGCATTTAATAGGGAGGAGAAGATCAATCTTAAACCCTTGGAGAAATGATCAGAGAAGAAGGCTTATCTCTATCTCCTCTGGCATCTTCTTCATTTATAAAGCCAGCATGTATTGTCTTTGATGTCTTTATAAGCTTGGGTTCATCAGCCGTTGCCTTTGAAGGCTAAATAAAAATATAATTTACTATAATTTCTTATTATTCTGAGATGCTAAAGCCAAAAGTTTGAAATTAAGACCAACAATGACTTCAAAAACAATATCACTATTTATTCAACTTTAATGGTAAAGACACCATCATCCTTCACTTATATAAGTTAGTCATGGGTATCTGCTAAACTAATTATTAAGCAAGTATGGATGAAATAATTTTGAATTTTTAAACAACACATATTTATTGTTGCTGAATCTCCAAGAAATAGCTCTCTACCTTTGTTTTTCCTATTTTTGTTGTAAATGCTCCATCATTGTTGTCAATGTTGACATTCAGCTGAAGATTCTAATAAATCAACATTAAATCAACCAGCTAGTTATTATACTATATGGAGCTAAATAGATGACTAAGCCCAGTGTCGCGGTAATGGCTCTGAGCAACATCCCAGTATTTGAAGAACCAGACATTTTTATTGGTGAAGAAAAAAATATGAGAATGCCATTTATGATTGTTAGTCAGATATTCTACAGTATACCCTATATAGTACATAATAAGGAAATAAAATACAGTATGTTAGCAATAGATGACAGCCAATGTGTTTTCTTTCACAGGAAGTGGCACAAGTGGAGGGAGAAGTTGTCCAAAAGGGTTTGAAAGGATTAATGGTACACAGTGCGTGGGTATGTACACTAACCACTTGAATATTGATAACAAGAATGGTCTTTTATTTCTGTGTGCGCATGCGTGCGTGTGTGTGTGTGTGTGTGTGTGTGTGGTTCTGCGTGTGTATGTGGGAATTCAATTAGTCATTGAATCAGAATACAATTTTATAAAAGCAAAAATATTACAGATAAGTGTGCTCTTATGCACAATGTGAAGCCTGAAACCCTGACACGGTAATGCAAGTTTGTGATTGGTTGACGTATTTTTTTCAAAATAAAATGCAATTAAATTAATGCAATTCACTATAAGCAATTCTTTCACCATGCACTATAGTCTCTTTACAGTAAGCTTTGTTTGCGTAGTGACATAACAGAACAATATGTCTGTATTTTATGAACAGTGGCAAAGTGCAAAAGTACTGAATTCAATAGTTTTGATGCAGTCACAATGTACACATCGTGTATCTTACAACAGTTAGTTCCTCTCTGGTAATGTTCCAAGATCACTTACTTTTAGTGTACCTACACTGGGACATTCCACTATTTGTATCACTCTGCTTGTTCATGTGCACCACATAAAATTTCCATTCTAGGAACAGTCCTACTGAAACCATTACAAACCATTACTACATTATCCTTTTTATGTATTTATCTTAAATATTTATGGAAATTCATCAGATTAAGATGAAAAAGTTTGCATAAGTCTTAGGGTTCTCCAAATGTGTTACTTTTCCAGCTGAAATATCATAACATCTCAGATTATGCATTCTGGTATCTGAGATTTTAATTTCATTCTGTTTCACTTCTTTTCCAAGTGTGCTGTTTTGGTGTTGATAGTTTAAAGTGGAAAAATCCTTTGAGGAAGGGCATTTTCCTAACCCGTCAGAATGATATTTTTTATGTTGTGTGTTTTCACACCTATTCAACCCTGAATGTGTAAAAAAGTTTCGAAATGATGTTTCTCATGTTGGCGGCATTATCTAGCTCGTCCATATAATCGATGCTTGCCCTTGCTCCAGGAACGTCAAAAATGGTTTCTAAAAAGTTAAATTTGCTAGTTAAATTTGCTAAATATATACAAATCATTATGAGTTTGCCAACAGCTATCAGTGAGTGTGGGTTCTTTGGGATTTATTTTATTTATATTCTATTTATCTGTTATTTAAGGAACAAAAATTAACAAATCATTTTCCGATATTGATTCTGAAATGGCAGTTATTTATTTATATTATTTATAAAATTGTTGTATGAAAGCATAATGATTATGGTGCGATTCCTAATATCAGTAATGGTTAATCAGATTAGGTTAATTGGCATTCCCAAATTGCCCACAGTCGTGCCATAGGTTTCCTGGGATAGGCTCCAGAGTTCCCACACCTAGTACATAGGATGAGAGGTGCAGTATATAAGATGAATGAATAAATGAACAAACAAATTAATATTATTACCTACAGCCAAACTCCTACAAAAGTAGGATATGTGACTGTACCCTAAAGTAGAGCAGTTTTGCAGGTTATTTGATATTTTGTTGGTTGATGCAGTTAATTTAATCAATGGGTCAGTTTTTTTTTTTTTTTTATTCAGAATCAATTTACACTTTTCAAAATAATTTTTAGGTAAACTTGCTAATGTTAAATGCTCCAAAATTGATCAATTTTATTGGACAAGCCATATTTCAGAGTTGCTGATATTTATCATAACAGTATTGGTACATTTCACTGCTTTAATCTTGGCTCAGCCAATCCGATTGTAGTACTTAAATTACCATTTTAATAGAAAGAGATAAATGATGGGGAAGCAGAACTCTAGCTATGCAAGATAAACCCACAAAATACTTTAAAATGCAATTTTCTACATTATTTGATGTGGTCATCACCACATTTTAAAAAGTTATATCGCTGGTTTATCTTTAAAATTTTATGAAGGATAATTTTGATTGTGGATATAATTGAAATATATGTTGTAATATATATGTAAGAACATTATTAATATGCAACATTATATATTATACAGTTGAATAGTAGTTTTATCTGTTAAAGAACATTGAGCTCTAAGCAAATTTGGTAATGTACTGAGGACGGTCAGATGAGAAATATCATACTGGTAAAGTAATGTGTGTGTGTGTGTGGTGCTCAAGCCTGGAATTTTTCTAATCTATTTCAGGAAACTTAATTACCCATTTACTGTATGATGTTTCTTGCAAAACTGCAATTTAGATAAGTAATTTCACATTGCCCAGCTTTGGGGGATTGTGATTTATCTTTGAGAAAAAGTGTGTGTGACTCACAATACGTGTGTGTGTGTGTGTGTGTGTGTGTGTGTGTGTGTGTGTGTGTGTGTGTGTGTGTGTGTGTGTGTGTGTGTGTGCGACCCTCTGAACATAATTATTTCCATTACTATTACAGAGTATTTTATGTTGTAAAAGTAATAATAGTAATTTACCTGTCATGTAGATCATTAACAGCTACTGAATGTGTGTTCATGGCTAAAGTGTGCTCGAGAGGTCACTTCAAATTCACATTCCTAGGATAAAAGTCAGTGTAATTGTTTTCCTGTTTGCCCTTTTAATGTAAAAAACAACAGATTGTGTCAATGTGATCACTGATTCACACACATCTACTAATGTCTATGCATAATATCAAAATACAGTACTGACTTCTTCCCTGTAAGTATCTTTTCAGTCAGACAACCTGTTGTTTATTTTTAACTGTTCTTGCCAGTCCGCAGCTATGTACTGTCCACATAACATTACTAGGAATGTACAAACTAGTCACCAGGAACTTGTAAAGCACCAGAAAGCATGTAGGCACCATAATTAAAGCCAGTGGATAGGATTAAATTGTATTGCTGCGAACAGTGCCACTCATTACCTTTTTTTCATAGTCAATAGAAAGGTAGGGTGCATGAACATGGGAATAATCAAAAAGCAGTACAAACTGTGAGGGTCAACAGTACCTCTGGATACATCTATCCTGCATACAGCTCAGCAAAACTGGTGATAGGATTATGGGCATCCAAGACTCATTTATATAGTACTTGTGGGGAGCAAAGGCTAGCCTTTCTGGTCTAATCCTACAGAAAGCCAATGTGACTGAAAAGTTAATGCTAGCCATGAAAGGCACCAGAATACCCAAAGTACCACAGGCCACCACGCCCAGGGCACGACAGGCAAATAACCCAAGGCTGCCGACCCTGACACTATCCAGGTCCCAATACAAACAAGCAGCCATGGGATTTGCCAGACAAACAAATCCTATCCACAGAGTCCCCACCCCACAACCCATAGCACACAAAAGATCCATTGCCAACATCTTGGTGCCAGATACCACAGCACACACCCAGAGGTCTCGTGGAGTCATGCCCTAAGAGCTGCTCTGCAACTACACAACACTGGGCATAATGTTTGGCATTTAAATGTTATCGCTGATCAGTGTACATGCTGATGCCAAACAGAATTAACTCAGCAGGCAGTTTCAAAGCTCGCAAAAAGCTGTTTATGCCAGCATAACTAAAAGGGAAAAATCATCAGGAATCTTCACCAAATGTATTTCCTTGCTGTAGATCATCATATCTAAGGTACCAACAAATGACCTGCACCTTGTGATTTTGTGATTGAAGATATTATAAAATAAGCAATTCACAAGTACTCTGGAGCAACATCTTTCAGGGCTTCATACTGTAGGTCAACAGTGATATTTTTAAATCACTGCAAACTATTATTAGGAGCCAGTGCAGTGTGGAAAACCTTATTTCTACAGCCTTATAACACATCAGAGAGGATGATATGTTAATTCAACAAGCATGACCCACCAAAAACAAGGCAGCTTTATTCTTCCTCTTTTTCCCCTTACAAAGACAATCTTACAGTGCAGAACAGAATTATAAAGGCCCCAAAGCAGTCATTCCCAATTTTTGCACAGAGAATACAACAATATCGTGCACAAAAGGGCAACAAGGTATTGATGAAACCAAACATAGAGCATAGGGTTAGTCCATAATATTGTCATGGCCGGCAATTTCAAAAAAGAATACAGAAGAGTTGTTCCATTATGAAGTGTGCAACAGCAACTAGTAAAAAGTGCCTCTTCAACTTCATTCAGTTCTAGACCTCTCCTTGTTCACAATGGCCACAGACATTTTCGACTAGTATGGAAAAAAAAAACTACTATGTTTGAATATTCAAATTTTTGGATGGTTCAAACAGATCTATTCTGTGATAAGGCCTTATCAGGAATAAGTTTACACACATGTTGAGACCTCAAAGAGACTGGTATTGGAACAGATGTGTATAGGCTTTTTTAGGTACTGTAAAATTGTGCATTGTTATTCTTCTTGTTTGGCACATTTGTCTCTGGATACCGCTTATCAAAATAGCAGATTGACCATAAAAAACATCATCATGCCATACACAAGCCTAATATTCTAAAAGTTCAGATGCAACCGTAACCTGGTACCATCTTTTACAAGTCATAAAGCTGCTATTTGTTTGCTCTGGTAAAGGTCCTGGTAAAGGTATAAGGCATAGAGGGACTTGAACATGAATGCACACTACGATATCATTTATACCACACACTTGTTTGTAATATGTGTATATTTGTCATATATTCACATCACTACTTTAAACAGCAGGGAACATTTTATTACATATTTAGAAATGTTTCAATTCTGGTTCTATTTTGAATAAACACATTAAAATACAATTCACCTAAAGTTAGTCAAATGCAAACATCATGACACACAATGACACACACGTACACCTACACACCTACCTGTCATCTTCCTCCCCCTGGTGTAGATATTAACGAATGCTTGCAGCCGGGTTTCTGTGAAAACGGGAAGTGTGTGAACACCCGTGGGAGCTACAGCTGTGTTTGCAAACCTGCTTTCATATTGGACGCCTCACGTGGCATCTGTATCTGTAAGTAAAGACTAAATGGCAGGGTTGAACATTGGTTTGAACACAAGTTTGAAGAGTCACACAGCTACAGTGCATGGTCAGGTTCAGATGTCTGAGTTCACTACCAACAAGACTTCAATATGTTTCATTTATTATAAACATTTTATAAACTAAAGGTATTTTAAGAAGTTTTATAGTATGTATTCTCATGTAAGTTGATCTATGAAGTGCTGTAGAGAATAATGTAGTGTTCTAGACTGGATCAGAAATGCCTCTTATATTGAGATATATATTGAATTTCCAACATATTTGATTTTGTATAGATTCCATATGCTATAAAATAAATAAAATTATATAATGGGGAAAAAAAATACTGTACCAGTGGCAGTGGTGGCTCAGGCAGGTGAGGCTCTGCTGATTGGAGGGTTGGAGCTTCATTCCCTGCCATCAGCAGGTTACCACTGTTGGCCCCTTTGGCAAGAATCTTAACCCTATGTCCAATACCGTGTTCTGATTGGTTGAAAGAACAAGGAACAGTGTTGTACAGTATAAACAGGTGTGTTCAGGGTCTACAAACGTTCATCATGGTCAATGGTCGTGGCAATATTGGACTTGCAGTGCTTTATTTTTTGTTCTATATTCCAGGATAGAATGATTGATTTATTTGTTTGAATGTACCTCGCAAGTTTCAGCCGATGCAATGGCTGATGAAAAAACACTGTTGAATGTTCTGGGTTCCAGCAGCATCCAGTCAACAGCAGGCCTGTGTCATGGTGGTTTCTGGGTATTTACTGACCATCCGAATCCAATTTCGTCTCAAGTTAAAGTGATAGTTACTGTAGGTCTTCCTCCAGACATTGGCAAAGTGGCTACACCGACCAATAACTTGTAATTACATTAGTTTGACCTGATCTTGTATTCTGTTTATTTATTAAGAAATAGCTCTAAGAGGTTTAAAACTAAAATCACTGTCCTTAAAACTGCGCTGAGCTCCTTGGATGTTCCCATTGTTAGGGAACATTGCAAACCCATTTCTGCACCACTTGGGAGCCCAAACCAATGTATTATAAGTATGTATAATTTCAACTACAGTATGTGCTGTTCTCCGAGAACCTAAATTTAACCTAGTGCTCTAAATTCATGGGGTCGTTCATCCACAGAATAAGAAATAATAATTGAAAAGCCCAAAATTGCTATGACGTCCATGTGATGAGTGTATGTAAACTTCTGGCTGAAATTGGACATTCATTGTTTACCTACCAGTCTGTTTTGTTCTTTCTCATGTCAGGGAAGAAGGCTGAGACAGGTGCTAATGCAGGTTAATTTCTTTTATTATACAGGCAAACAAAAATATGTACTGTAGGTTCAAATTGTTACTGGTTACAGAATCATAAACAATTACAAGCAAATAGTCAGAATAGATACAAAACCACAAGAACCAGATAGCAGAAGTGTAATCTAAACCAAGATATCAAAATATGAAACGTACTGTAAGTATATAGCCGATCTATATATAATCCTTTCTAAAATAATCCATTTTAATCTAACACCTGATAAATCTGAAAGAATTCAAAGGTGTCGAAGTGTAATATGGTAGGTGTGGTTAAATCCTAGATATTCTAGTTATATTGTACAATATTAGAGCTGGTAGATATTAAGTTAGGTTTTGATAGTTGGTTAAGTAAACGTACAGTACTTCCTTGTAGTGCACTCAGACATTTGGCTGTGACTTTGTACATTTTTTATAAATATAAAATACTCATAAATCCATCAAAACTTTATTCAGAGAGTCAACATAATCCTCTGAAATGAATGTCGGGGAGACAGACAGATGAAACCTAAACTTGGATTTAGCTGTGCGACACTCTCATGGGGCCGTTTGGAACAAGACATATTTGCCCGGCTGTTTTTTGTGCTTTTCTGTCTTTGACCTTTGATCTCAACACTCTTCCAGCAGCCTTTTTGCCTAAGTGCACGTTTTGGTGCTTCAGCAATCATTTTGGCTTTGTTGGAATGCTTGTTGTCCAAGCAGTTTGGTTCTGGATATATGTTTGTTGCGTGTTTATGCATTTGTGCATGTGCATGTTTTTAAAAGTGTTGTATAAGGGTTTTTTTTTTAGCTGTGTTGGTTGTTTGTCAGAAATGTTTGCAAGTACAATTAAATGTAGTGCTTATTGTTTAGCTGCACATTATGGCCTTAAGGTATTGGGATCATATTGTGAATATCTAGTGATATACTTATGCCTGTGGTACTGTAGGTGTTTTGAAAAACCATGGCTAATGCATAGGGTTGATTACTAGAGCATTCCATGTCTGTGAGTTCTAAACACTTATCATGATTAGGATTTTATCATGATTAGGATTTTATCATGATTAGGACTTGGGCTAAAAATGATTGGTGTATGCTTTGACTGTATAATTGATTCCAATACCACAGAATGTAAAAACCAATATTAAGAAAATCATTGAGAAAATAGACAAGTTTTATTACAGATTTATTATAAATTTTTACTTATTTTATACTTATTTACCCATTTTAATAACAGCAAATTCGGTGAAAAAAAATAGATAACTAGTAGATAACAATGACATTAGTCATGCTGCCGAAAGGTTTGTTAAACACCTTATAATAGGTTACTATTAGTAAATGTAGAGCATGGGGGTTTAAAATAGAGACTTTGCTATTAAATATTATGTTATCAGCAATTAAAACTGTGTAAATTCATATTTAACTGTGTACTCACATAAAGAAAACTAGTCATGACAGACCTGGTATGTGTTGGATGAAGGGAACACCATAATTCATCCAAACACAAAGACAATCATTAATCAGCCTTGCTGACATTGTAGTAATTACAGGAAAGGATTAAAAACATATACTGTATTGTGTATCCTCAGGAAGAGTTATTTTATTCTTAAAATTCTATTTTATAGAATAAAACTCTTTTATTGTAAATGTATATTATATAAATGCAACTATTTAAATGTTAGATTTTTTATTTAAACACAATTAATATTAGGATTCATAGAGGTTTCATTGCAGAAAAAATATAATGGACCCTAAACCCCAGTTTAGGAATATATAATTGTGTGCAAGAGGTAATTTTTCTGATGATTTATATCCTTTTTTAGATCTTTATGCCTAGATGATTTTTAAGCCGAGTTTATGTGTAACCACTTTATGTATTCCTTAACCTTAATGGACTGGCATGACTGGCTTAATGGAAGAATGCTGCATGTTTGCATCCATTTCTCCGTTCTGTTCATTCAGTCTGGACACAGCTAATGTACTGTATATTTGATTTGTACTGTTTTGCGCTTATTCTGTGTGTTATGACATCTTTCCCCTCTGCACAGCCCAGAAGGTGATTTCAGAAGAAAAGGATCAGTGTTTCCGTATTGTCTCTCAGGGCTCCTGCTCTTTGCCCATTCTGAAGAACATCACCAAGCAGATCTGCTGCTGCAGTCGTGTCGGTAAAGCCTGGGGAAGGAAGTGTGAGGCATGCCCATATTTTGGATCTGGTGAGTCACTTGTTTTATTCTGGGAAAAATATAGTTTGCTGAGGTTTTTCCATCAACTTTAAATTTACATGTCTTTATACGACTGATTGGACGAGGCATTCCACGAGTGGTGAAATCGAACATAACAGCACTGTGACATTTAACTATACAGTATGTATTACTCTGCACCACAGGTGTTTTAACAATGTTTAAATTGGTAATTACAATAAATGGCCACAGCAGTAGAAAGAGGGTAGAGCATGTGCCTGCCAAAACCCACATTCAAAACCAGTCACTGAAGCACTTTCAGCAAGAAAAATCAACATATCATTATGACATCTTAAAGAACACCGTCTGATTAGGAATTGCGTTTTAGCTAATTAGTTTAAGTTTTTTTTTTCTTTACAAAAGACTGAATCCCTACTCTGTGTCAAACACCTGTTAGCATTATTAGGTGTTATTAGTTAGCAGGTGGTAGATTTCCTGCTTCAAATACTACACACCACTTTAGTTATTTATCACAATGCCATATAGAAAAGTAGTTAAGTAGGAGTACAGATATTTGCTGTAGTATGTACTGGAGTCAAAGTAAATGACAGGTACATGAAATATGTACGTAAGTACAGTAACAAATACTGGGCATGACTGGCCCCTTTGGCCTGACTGCACAAGACCTCTGGGGGTGTACTTTGGTGTCTGGCACTGGGACATTAGCAGCGGATCCTTTGGGTTCTGTGCATTGCTGGAAAGGGCCTCCATGGATCAAACTTTTTGTCTGGCCCATTTCATGGATGCTCGGTTGTATTGAAATCAGAGGAATTTGGAGGGCAGATCAACAACTTCAATCTCTTTGCCTGCTGAGTCCCATACAAGGTTGGATGTGTTCTGGTTTTGTGTTCTGGGTGTTCTGATATCTTTCTATTGTGGGCAACTTTTTCATGGGTGAGCCTCGGGTACCCATGATCCTGTCACTACTTTGCTAGTACTGTATATAATTGGTGATCACTGTTATTATTTTTTTTTACCCATCAGTGGTCATAATGGCTAATTGGTTCACTTCATTAGCTTACTAGCTCCATTGCAAAACTATGGAAGCAAACTTTTAGATACTATCATGGCACTAGCCAGCAACTTTGAGTTGCAATAGTTATTGATAAAGGCGTTAAGCATCTGGTGAAAATGATTTCCTGGGTTTCCTGTTCATATTATTCAAATTACTGTATATACACTCTATAAACTCTCCAGGGTTTCCAAATTTTCTTAAATATTTTTTTTTCTAAATTATTTAATAATTTCTTACATGACATATCCTACAGAGGGTTTGGAAATAATTTAATTAAGGAATTCCGAAAATGCAATGACATATTGCAAGTCAGTTTGCATGTTTGATTCTCCTGATCAATCTGTGTGTCTACAGGTGAATTTAAGGAGATTTGCCCTGCTGGTCCTGGCTACCATTATTCACCCAACACACTGAAATTGAATCAGAGGATTACAGAACCACTCAACCCTTCAGTGATTTCTCAGACCAATCACACCTCAACTACAGTGACTAGATATGATACATCGTTATTACAATCAACAACAAGAAATGACGCGGTGCATAACCAAAGACCTACGAGACCTCAATCTTCAAGCTTCAGTCATAATGTCAGGATTCAGCAATCCAGTTCCGGGCAAAGACAACCACTTACGTCAGAGGTTTTCATCATTCATAGTGAACCTCAGCACAGGCAAGCAGGAGGTTCTGCTTCATCCACTAGCCAGCCAAGCAGAGAACTTCCCCGTGAGTACCCACAACTGACATGAACTCAACTAAATTACCATTTATGCATTCTCAAGGTTAGAGCTGTACAGTATACTGTGAATATCTTCACAACAGTTAAAAGTGTTGCTTCATAGTATGTTAACATTAGCATTTTCCGTCATTATTGGATTATATATTAATCCAATAATAGGATTAGGAATATATTAGGAATATAAGGGTAATCACCAGGAAGCGCAGATGTGGTTTCAAACTAGGAGAGCACTTCCATCGTCCTAGCTAGCTTACTGCTTATGATGCGTCTAATAGTGGTGCATGCAACAACTACAAATATTAAATGTCAGATTTCAAATAAATCTTTGCCATGGTGACAACAAAGGTAACATTGTAACAAGTTGTTTTTGGAGGGAGTAACTATATTATTATTACTACAAAAAATTTATTTTGTAAGTTTTTATACAACTAATTTCTAGGAAAATAAAAATATAATTATGTATAATTACAGTAACGGTTTGTAAGAAAAGGTTTTTGCATAAGTAAAACTAATAATAATAATAATAATAATAGTAATAATAATAATAATAATAATAATAACAAAAATCTAAGAATTCTACAGATTTACAAATGTTTCAGACATCCTGGGGGTGACATTACACATAAAGCACCATATCTACACTTCTGTATGCTGGAGCTCCCAGACCCGCATTTTTGGTTAGTGTCTCTGTGAATGATAAGGACAAGAGGATACCACCCCCCCCCCCCCCATTCCTCCCTGAGAGCACAGCCAATTTTTCTCTTTTCGCTCGCCGAACACTGAGAATTTTTAATTTCTGAAAATTTTTATTTTTTTTAATGAAAGTTCTCAAAAACCTAACAGCTCAACATCAAAACATCTCTTTTGCATGTATTTTTTCTTCAATATCTAAAATGACTTAATGCATACGTTTATTTTTTTTAAACTAATCGTATGTATGTTCAACGATAAGCAGATTACATTTTTTCTCTTGTAAGTAGATGTTTTTAGGCCCCAGACAAGCAGGCCATCCGTTTCCAGACACAATTATCCTCCAATTGGACCTCTCCCAGTTCCCTCTTCGGCCCGTCCACCTCCACCCAGAACAGGTCAGAAAATAAGTCACGATCATTCCTAATTTATTGCTTTACTCTTTTATCTTCTGGTTTTCAATGTGTTTTCACACAATTTCATTTTTTAAGTTCCCCTTTAAGTATGTGTACTTATCAGTCTCATGCAAGTGTGTGTAATACTAACGCAATAATATGGCGATGTAATGTGTATGATGCCATGTTTTTAGAGTATAAACTTTTCGTACATGTACTGGCTATGAGTTTTCAGTGAAAAACTAGAACAGCAGACCTCATACTTCAGGCATGTCCTGGTAAGGGAAAGATTATGTACACTTCCTTTTTTGATCAACTATTTCTGGAAACAAGATCTATTCTAGCAGTTTTTTTTCTCACTGGATAACCGAACCCTCACTCTGCTGCATTGTTATATGCCCTCTAGTGTCTTTCTCTTTAAAAATAAGAACCTGTGAGCAGATCATGTCCTGAAAACCACACAGATTGTACCAGAGCCAGTAAGAGGTTTAAAACATCATCTAGAGAGAAATGTGGATACAATATGGAATATGATTTCAGTCCATTCCTTTGATATGTAAAGAGACTAAGATGGTGCCAGCGTTTCATGCAAGCCAAAAAATGCGGGCTTGGACTGAGTTGAGAGAGTAACACTAATCATTCTATTTATAGTGACTTTCAGTGACTCAAAGCCACATGCAATAAATGAAAGGCATGTACCTTATACAAATCTAATCTAAACATATAATATGCACCTATATAAACGCGAGTATTTTTATATAACATGTTATCCTGCTAATACAATCTCAGCAATATGCAAAGAGCATGGCAAAGAATACTGTTCTTGCCAAGTTGCCTTGTACGTACAGTACTGGCCCATTAGGATGCAATTACAGAGGAACGGTTCAGGCAACTAACAGCTTCCTGCTTTATAATCCATGCTATAGAATATAGGCTTTAAAAACTTTCAACAGATGAACCAGCGGTGGAATGATTTCCAGCTTATTTTTTAATCAGCACATCTTGTCTGTCTGCTTTATGTACACCTTTTCAAATGGCACACTCACAGCCACAGTTTATCAGGAAGATCCGCACATCTGCTTGCATGCAGAGTCATCTAATAAGCCAATTACTGTATGTGGCAGCAGCTTTGAAACCTTCTTGGTCAGGACAAAAGCTTCAGTTAATGTCCACACCATATAATAAAGAAAATGTGTGATCTCCGTGATTTTGGTCATGGTTGTTGGTACAGTACCAGAAGGTCTGAATTTAGTATTTTGGAAATGAAATAGCTGCCCGGAAGGATATCGTAACTCAAATGTTTGCTCTTTTCAACCAAGAAAAGCATCTCAGCAGTCATAAAACATCAAAACGTGTGGTGCAAGGTCTACAACAGCATCAGGTTCCATTCTTGTCAATCAAGAATGGACATGGACATGGACATGTCATGGACAGTTAAAGATTTTGTTAAAGCCTAACAGTTGTTTTTGTGTTTCACAATTTACACATTCAGATTTCTAATCAATCTTTGCCATGATGGCAACAAAGATAACATTGTAACGAGTTGTTTTTGGAGGGAGTAACTATAATATTATTATTTATTTATTTATTTATTTACATTTGTACACTACTCATTCCTAGGGAAATAAAAATATCATTACAGTAATGAGTTTGTAAGTAAACGTTTTTGCATAAGCCAAAAAAAAAAAAAAAAAAAAAACGTTCTACAGATTTACAAATGTTTCAGACACCCTGGGGGTGACATTACACACTTCAAGGAAAGCACTCGATCTCTACTTCTGTATGCAGGAGGTCCCAGACCCCCATTATTGGTTAGTGGAATGATAAGGACATGAGGTTAACACCACCCTCCCACGTTCCTTATTGAAAGCACAGCCAATTTTTCCCTCTATGACCACCAGACTCTGACAATTTATAATTTCTGAATTTAGATTTTTTTTCTTTAAATGAAAGTTCTCAAGAGCTCAAGAGCTCAACATCAAAACATCTCTTTTGCATCTATTTTTACTTCAATATCTAAAATGAATGAATGCAGATGTTTATTTTTTAAAAGCTAATCTTATGTATGTTCAACGATAAGCATATGATTATTTTTTCTCTTGTAAGTAGATGTTTTTAGGCCCCAGACAAGCAGGCCACCAGTTTCCAGACACAACTATCCTCCAATTGAACCTCTCCCAGTTCCTTCTACAGCCCGTCCACATCCACCCAGAAATAAGTCACAATCATCTAACAGGGAATGTTCCCAGAGCATATACATTAGGGTCTTAGAAGGTTCTGTTCATCTGTAACGATCCTACATCATCCCAATAACATAGAAAAATCTTGTTAGACAGAAAATATAGCTGCAGGCTAATGGCTAAGTTGCTCTAACGTTAGAGTTCAAAGTTATTCCTTTAAATGTACATGTCCAGAATTACCCCATTTAATAGCCACAGACATCAGTACTGTAGCATACTTTATGTACTTTTGATCAATTCTAATAGTTTAATTGTGTTGCCACTGATATTAAACTTTAGTTGATTGTAACAGTCGTCACTGCTATTTACATTGCTTGTGTATCTTTTACAGATAACCGTGTGTGTGAGTCTAACCCCCAGGTTTGTGGGCCGGGTCGTTGCATTGACTTGGCTGTAGGGAAACACACATGTGTGTGTAATCCTGGATTCATCCTCAATTCTCAAGCCGGTCGATGCCAAGGTATGAAACTTTCTACTGTATATTCTCCTTCTGCATAAAACCTTGACACTAAAAGGAAAGCATATGTGCTTGTGGTAAAATTTTGTCCTCTCTGGTAGAGAAAAAATTGCTGGAATCTTGGAAACATTGTTTTTGTGATAAGGGAATAAGATAAGGGAAGGGAAAATTTTAAACAATTTTTATTGCTCAAACAAGATTTTACGTATATTACTTCAAAACACTGACTAAGGAAGCAAACATGTAGCCTAGTTAAAAAAAAAAGTCATACAGTAAGTGGAAGTTCAGTTGACAGGGACATAAGCAAATAAAAAAAATTGGTGGTGTTTAGCATTTGAACTGCTAACTATAATGCGTAGTAGGTATTTGCATGTTTTGACAGAGAGCGAGAGAGATTTACTCAACTAAGCTATCTTAAAAGCCACTGTCGGCTAATACAAGCTCAGTACTTTTGATGCTTATGTAATTTTTGAAAGATAGTACTTTTGTACTTTCATTCAAATATAAATAAATAGAGTACTTCAACTTTTTGGGGAGTTTATTGTACTTTGTTACAATAAAAAATAAGAGCTGCATGCCCAGTATTTTAAAATAGGAAAAAAACTAACTAATAATAACTATATTTTTAACTGATATTTTTTATATTTTTCTTTAAAATCTATAGCCTAAACTACAATCCTATTCTTTACTCAAGAACTGCCAAATTTCTGCATTTGCCCATTACATCCTTTAAGCTTCACTACATTTTCCCATGGACTTTTTAAAGCTCCTGAAGGTCAGAGTTCATTTAGAAGATCTTAAAGATTTTGTTGTGCCTTCAAACAAGTCACACTTGGCTTAGCATACGATTTGCTTTTGTTTTCAGGAGTCTTATTGTTTACAAGAGGTTTATTTGGCAGGCTTGATAATAACCTTTGACCCTGAAGGTCATGGGATCCAAACCTTTAAGCCTCTCCAGCCATCCTTTTGTTCTTGAAGGCAGATATACATCTATGCCACAAATTCCCAAGATTATATATGAGCAGAAGCATAAACAGTAACTGTGCAAATCCCTAATTAGCCTACTACTACAGTATATACAGCAGCTTGATATTAAATAGACGACAATAACCAAATATTTTAACTTTTTTTTTTTTTCATTGTAGTAGCTCATCTTTTTCATAAATTATGTCAACTGTTCCAAATCATGTTAATTGGGAAGTTTTATTCATGTTAAATTAGGATTTCAAATGCTATTTGACAAAAGAGTACATTAAAAAAAAAATATTGTAAGAAATAAACAGAGAAATTCATTAAACAGCATGTTGTCTGGACACAATCTACATGACAATGTTTTGTAATTATGCTATTGTAACATAATTACAGTAGTACAGTAGAAGTTAGCAAATAGACACCATTTCAGTCAGGGACAAGCTAATAACCTCTGACTTCCACCATGCTTCGCACCTTTCAATTCTTAATGTTTAATGAGTTTACGTAGATCAAATTTAATTGGACCAAATGTTTTACTGAGATAGGTTGCAAAGTGCCTACAGATAAAAAAAATAATAAAAAATAAAAAACCTAAGCAGCAGTCTCATTTCCTCTCTCGTCTGTTCCAACCGCTCAGCATTCAGCATCACAAGTATACTAATCACCTGTGAGGGTTGCCCACTAGAGGGCAGTGTTTTTGATTTGTAGTTTATGTTTGTAGACCTGGTTTCCCAGAAGGCACCTCGGTCAGCGGATGCCCAGCTGAACCGAGGACGCAATTAGCATAAGCCTTATAAATACCTGTTTGTTATGGGAAACCGGGTCGAGCATTGTTTACTTTAAATGTAAGTTCTGTTGTGTGGGTTTTTGAGTTTTCCTGGTTTGGTTTGAGTTTGTTCTGTTTTCGTTTGTTTCATGATAGTTGGCCTTTTGGTTCTGGAGCCTTCAGTTAAGTTTGTTTATATGAAGATGTCTTTGTCTCTGTGTCTCCTAGCAGGATTAGCCGCTAGGAGAATTAGCCTTTAGTGTTTACCCTCATGTGTATGTAAACCTCATTTCATGTTTAGCTTGTAGTCTGTAT
>JAQQZT010000038.1:21207355-21219154 GCA_030068275.1 Clarias platycephalus | reverse complement strand
ATATATTCCTTTTGGTTTCATGTTATCACTGTTCTACTGAGTATGCCTTGTGGGTTATTGCCTCATTATTGGACACACCCGTATTTAATTTGGATAATAAAAAAAAAAGTTTTTCTATTTTTTGCAGACAAATCATCAACTAATTAGCTTATAATTGACATTGACCAGTGAAAGACAAAGAGATAGAAGTCAAACTTGTAGCGCTTGGTTGAGATCACTGTTTATCACAAACTCACAGATACCGTGTGTGTGTGTGGTGGTGCGTGTGTGTATGTGTGTGTGTGTGTGTGTGTGTGCGTGCGTGCGTGCGTGCACATCTGTTTATAACTCTTCCAGGCTGGGAAAGATGGACCAAGGTTAAATGCTTGAGCCTGATTTCATGTTGCTGCTGTTGTTTACCAGAGATGCATAAATGACAGACAGCTGTTTTAACATGTAGTCTTTATTTTTACAAAGTAATAGAATTCATAGGATTTAATTTCTCTGGAAATTAAAGTTTGCCTCCAAAACGAAATCCTTAGATCGGAACGTATGAATGAACTGCTCTCAAAGCATGCATGAAACATTAAAATAAATGCAAATGAATGAAAATTTGTATTTAAGGTCTGTTTTCTCCTGTCTCTATTTAGATGTCGATGAGTGTGAGAACTCTGGAATATGTGGGCCGAAGAGTGTGTGTGTGAACATGGACGGTTCATACAGGTGCGAGTGTCAGCCCGGGTTCCGTGCTACAGGACCTGGACGCCAGTGTCGAGGTCAGACACAATGGATTGTGGGAATTTACATGGCGTCATAACTCTTTCGTCTCATTGGTTTCTTTAATGCTACATTTTTAAAAATCTTAATCCTTCTAACACATGATACTGATTCTGTCACTGCACTCTGTCTGTAGAAAATATTCGTTATTTCTTTTTGTTTGGTGTAACAGACATTAACGAATGTTCCGAAGGGGAGTTCTGCTTCCCTAGAGGAGAGTGTGTGAACACAGAGGGCTCGTACAAGTGTGTGTGCTCTCAGGGTTACATCACAAGTGCCAATGGAACTCTCTGTCAGGGTATGTGTTCAGTGTGTGTTTATTGCTGTGCCTGGGTATGTACTGATATCTAATTATTACTTGGAATTAACACATTTATCAATGTTTTAACTGTGAATAACCTTTACCACTGTTTTATGTACCGTTATGTACTCTATTTTAAGACGTCTTTGTAATGCATGACATGTATTATAATATACAAATAATACAAATAATATGCATTTTCTCCACACTGTTCCTCTTTATTAGCTCCTGATAACTACAGTATAAGCATAATCAATGTCTTTAAATAGAAAAAGAGTCATACAGTACCTAACAGTCATCACAAGGATTTATAGTTCTCTTAAGAGGACATTCAGATCTTAAAAGTTAAGACAATTGGAAATAATGCTAGCAATGCTAGAATTATAAGTGTGTGTGTGTGTGTGTGTGTGTTTAGATGTGGATGAATGTGCTCGAGATGGAGTGTGCGAGGACGGACGCTGCACCAACACTGATGGCTCATTTGTGTGTCACTGCAAAACTGGTTTTACTGCTAATCCTGAAAAAACAGCCTGCCTGGGTAACCCACACACACACACACACACACACACACACAACTTACACATATTTCAAGTGGTCTATCCACCAATGGTTTGTGGTTTTGTCCATTTACAAATGTGGCCAGGGCATGATTGGTTCACTTGTGTGTTCCAGGCAGGGTGTTTTAATATGGGTTTTTAGTTTTTTGTCATTGTTGCTATTGTTGTTCATGATCATATTGATTCTGAACAGTTGGTGAACAATCATTATCACATCATTCATACTGTAGTTAGCTACTAGATTTAGTGTTACATGAATTCTCTGGCACATATCACTTCTCCTAAAAATGACTATCCCAAACGTTTATCCTGCTTCGGCATGCAGAACAAAATTATCAAAAGCAACAAAAACTCACAGACTGCCTAAATTCAGTAAAGTTCAACAAACAATAACTTTAATATACTTTAATATCTGTTTTTGTTTTTTAGGCTAATAATTTGATGATTCTTAACCAGAGCTGAGCCCAGAGCTAAAAAAAAAAAAAAGATCTTGACACCTGTTTTTTTCCCCTCAGGAATACATAAACGGCACAAATAACATTTATAAATAATATGCAAATTTAAAAAAAAAAAAAGGTGTGTTTTTTTTTTTTTTTTTTTTTTTTTTTGCATTGTGTTACATGAAATGCGAGTGGATTGTTACTCAACACATGAAATTCACTGTTACAATGAGTTCTCTACTGTACATACAGTATATGCAAAACTATTTCTATATTGCATATACTGTATGTAAGACTTACAGTATAGTCCTGTGTTAGATTATTCTTTGCAAATGACCGACATTTTGGATAGGATGCAGTTACGAGTGCATAGTGCTGGTCCCCATTTAAAGATTTATACATATTTTTACATGAGAAATTTGCCGATCATGAAGATCCTGTTATTTTATAGAGCAACATTAAGATCCTACTCATGCTCCTGAACTTGTGTAAATGTTCACTTAAGAAGACAAACTAATGTAAACCTCAATTCAATTCTCTTTGAATCATATCTCATGACTTACTGCACTTTTATATTTGGAATACACTATTAACTTTAATTAACTTGTGCATTTTAGTTACACACAAATTTAATGATGGTTTTGGCAAATCTGTCAAGGCAGTCAGAGGCAAGTGCAGACTCATGTATTTAAGGCCTGAGTGATATAAATGCATACTAATTAATGCTAACAAACAACAACAGGTCAAATTTAAGTGATCAGGTTAAATTGATTATTCTCATGTGAATTGCTGGGGCTTATGGGTAATGGAGTTTAGTGCTTCTCTAGGGCTACTGGTACAAAATCCATTTGTTTTATATAAGTCAATTTGCTTGTAGAAATATTAAGTATAAAATATTTAAAAATAAATGAAAAATAGAAGAAAAAAAAAGATTTAAAAAAAAATGCTTTTAATTTTCTGTTATGGAGAATTGTGTAGAATGATGAAAAAAAGTTTTAAATCCTATAAAGTTTTTAAAGTTTTAAATTATAGATGACAAAATCACCTTATTCTTTGCTATTTTTAAAATAGTTTATAGAATTGCGGTAATAGTCACATGGTCTGTCATGATCATTCGAGCAAAGTAACTTTACCCAATAAAAAGTTTCTACTGAACTCCTACAGCCACATTTGTTCCTGTCCTGTTGTAAACTCAGGAAAAAACATTTTGGCCAAAAATCAGATGAAGACGGGAACTCAAGTGAGAATCAGTCATGCCAACTTTCAAATAATTTCACCCTCCCCAGTCATCTTTTCTCTTGAGATAAATTACCATTGTGGGCTATCAGAAAGTGATCAGAATCTCAAGAGTGTGCTGCAAAAATTCTGTGCTGCAGAAATTAAGTCCAAAGGAATTTCCTGACCGGCAGTGAAATGAATTAACCATCCGTTTACTAAGAAAACGCCACGCAACAGGAACAGTGTGTGCCACTCTGGAGCCATAAAAAAAAAAGAAAAGGAAAGAGCCAAGAGATCCCAGAATAATCACAAGCGTTTGAGTCAGGTGTCAAGGCTGACTATTATATATAAAGCATTCAGTTTCCAGTAAATAGTGACCTAGGGTAAGGCTTGTAAGTTGGTTTCTATGAATGTTGCGCTGTGAAAAATCTGTGCAGAAATTCTGGATTTCTTATGAACATCAAACCAGCCTGACATCTGGCAAACGAACACTTACTCAATCGGTCATGGTTTCACTTCCTTTCCTCCCCTGCTGGGAGGCTGGGCAAAGGCTTTAAGCTTCAACTGATCAGTTATATACAGCATATGAGGTCAATCTAAGTTTTGGATAAGGATGTCTGCCAAATGTGATGAATCACATGGTGATAAAATCAATGCCACGAGTTGATAAGATGCTGTTTTGAGTATCATATTGGCTAAAATCAAGGAGAAACTTCTTCCAGGTATTCATGTTCCATTTCCGAAGAGAATTTGGCTTTTTTCAGAAGACTGGAAAGACTGAGCTTGAAAACTACTCAACAAGCAGCCCAGGTTGATTGCAGGTTGATTTAAATGGCCTTGGTGGCCATGGTAGTTTTAAAGGAAAAAGTATAATATGTAATATTGCTCCACATTTCGCTCCACTATAAAAAAAATAAAATAAAATAATAAAAATAAAAAAAACAATGTTTGCCTTGTGCTCACAATTTCCTTGTGATTTGAACATTTTTGATCTGGACTTCTATCCACATGGTGTGTTCTGAGCGTGTTGGTAAATGGAGGGAGGTTTTTTTAATTGTACTAAAATATTGATACAACAGGTTTATTTCTTGTGTGGGGGTGTATTACAGATGTGGATGAGTGTGTGGACACTGGCGGAAGTGTGTGCGGTTCTCAGCGTTGTGAGAACACCATTGGCTCCTTCCGTTGCTTCATCACCTGTGAACCTGGATACAGCCTCACTGGTACAGGAGAGTGTGTAGGTAAGATTAAACACACACACACACACACACACACACACACAAAAAAAAACTATAATTATTTAAAATGTATATAAAATGTGATAATATTTATGTGAAATTCGACCCTTTGTGTCTCTCAGATATTAATGAGTGTGCAAACGAGAGTGTGTGTGGCCATCATATGTTCTGTCGGAATCTGATTGGAACCTACCAGTGTATCTGTGACCAGGGGTACGAGACAGCACCAGACGGACGCTCCTGCGTGGGTACGTTACACACATACATGAACACAAGTGTATATTTAATGCTTACCCATATAAGCCTTTTCATAACCATTTAAATATGAACAGTATGAGGTATAAGGCATAGTAATTAGGAACTGTCATACTGTAATATACTGTACAGTACTGGTACATGTGGCTAGGTGTAGAGTACAGTAGGTAAATAATTTTTCTCTCTCTCGCTCTGTGTGTGTGTGTGTGTGTGTGTGTGTGTGTGTGTAGATATTAATGAGTGTGCAGTCATGGTGGGTGTGTGCGGCGCAGCACGCTGTTGGAATGTTGAAGGTTCATTCACGTGTGAATGTGAGAATCGTCAGGAAGAATTTGACCCACTTACACGACAGTGTGTGACTACAGGTAACACACACAGACACACTTACTGAGACACGTGCACACGCACCCATGCACACACAAGCCAGGCTTTAATGCATTACTGCCCCCTAGTGTACATGCAGCCACTTAAGAAGAAGGACAAACATATACAGTACATTACAGTAAAGTGAAATATTTTACTTTTTCATTTTTGGAGTGTAAAGGTAAATTTTTTTACACATCCCACTGGGATATAGAGTTTGAAATACATGATACATATGGAAACACTGGGCAGGGTCTATACACTATTCCTTCAAGCATCCCTACATATGATGAGCTGTGTGTTGATATGGAAAATGCTCGGATCTTATGTTTTGCTCCAGGATTTAATGTTTGATAAATTTGACATTTCATTGCCTGAGCCATGAACGATTAAGGAATACAGCATTAATTGCTTCAAATGTTATTTATTATGGATAAATACATTTAGGTTTATGCCTTCATGTAACCTAGAACCAGTTCTGCATTCAGTGAGGTTTTTTATACACTTCAGCCCACATTATTACAATTGAACAAAAACAGTGGTATTGTAGCAACAGAATACAGTGTATTTCACCTGTGCTGAATATGGAAACAATGCTGTACTAATTATAATCACAACTTATTATAATTAAATTATTATTAGAATAGTAAGAAAGGAAAATAGAGATAAATCAATACAGATTTGACATGTTGAAAATAATTTATCGGAATGATCTGAAAATGACTAATATTAGCTGTCTGGTACAGTATATATTTATATAATATACAGTACAAGGGTCATTCAAGTCAAACTGGGACTTGTGATGAATAAAGGTGAAAAGCCGATTGAATTTGACTTTTAATTTAAATGCAAGCACAGTAAATATGAGACTTTTAGTAAATTATTGATTATATTAGTAAAACATTTGAATGATGCAATTTTAAAAAGGCTGTGTATCAATGCATGACGATCTGACCGAGGTGTCTTGGAGCACACTGCATGTATCCCTGTGAAGATTCATCAAAGTGGAATGCTTAATCGTTGAAAATCTATGGATACTGTAACTTGTCACAAACTTACGAAGCATGTTTAAAGGAACTGTACATACGATCCTTCACCAACACCACTTGCACATTACAGGAACTCGGCTTGGAGTTATTTCAGGTTCATTACAGCATCCGTGTGCAAAATTAAATAAAGAAATACATTACAGCAGTGTGACATAGAATGACTGCTGTATCTCCTAGATTGCAAACTAAATGTTAGTTACATTTATGTATAAGATCACTCACCTAAGGTGATGTGTTCAAATAGTTAATGTAATCTTCTTGTTTATTTTATATGTGTGTGTCAGGATCAGGATCAGGGTCATCATCATCACGTCTACCTCAGCCAGGAGAAAAAATCGAGTGTTACTCTACTGTGGATCAGAGTGGCCAGTGTGCAGTTCTGTCCTCTAATACGACTGTAGAGGAGTGCTGCTGCACCGTAGGCCGAGCCTGGGGGATCAGATGTCAATATACTCTCTGCCCACAAGCTGAAACACGTACGTAAACACATTTAACACTTGATACAGTAAATATGGAATTTAATCAGGAATGGCTGGCATGAATGGGTTAGCATGGCATAAACAATATAGATACTAAAATAACATTTGAAAGTGGATTCTTTTTGGACTTTTGTGAAGTTATGCAAAATGAATGAGGGAGGGAGGAAATAAGTAGGTAAGTAAATACATAGGTATGCAAGTAATGTAAGTAAATATTAAATAAATGAATAAGAAAGTGTATACTGTAAGTAAGTTAATAAGTGGGTAAGTAATTAAGTAGGAAAGTAAGTAAATAATTAAAGTAAGCATCAATCTAGAAGTAAGTAGTTGAGTATGCAAAGTGTGTACAGGAACCTTTAAAATAATCCCATTTTGTTGCTTTGCAACCTGAAATAAAGACAGACACAATTTTGTTTTATACAGCTGTGTTTACTCAGTACAACATCCAAGTAAAAGATATAACACTAACATGTCCGTGAATGAGTGAATAAATAAATGAATAAATAAATACAGCATCACTGATTTGAAAAAGGATTGCCACCGTCCTAAAATTTTTTTATAAACTCAATCAGGTGAAGCTAATCACCTTCTCAATGACACACAAAGAGTTTCAGCTGATCTCAGCTGTGGTCATTGTGATTAGCTCAGCATGAAAAGCTGGACGAAATATCGAAATATCAAATGATATTTCTGGCGGAAATACAGAACACTGTCCAAATAATAATAATAATAATAATAATAATAATAATATTAAATAAAACATTCTTGAGGGAACCCTGTTGCCCTCTGCCAGAAAGTTGTCAATGGAAAAAAAGGTTTACTTTCCAACATAACATAAAAAGGCGCTTCATACTCGAAAAACCCTCCAATGTGGTTGAATTACAACAATCCTGAAAAGATGATTGGGCCAGAATTTCTCCACAGCGTTGTAACAGACTTGTGGCAAGTTATTGAAAATGCTTGATTGCAGTTGTCGCTGCTAAGGGTGGCCCAACCAGTTATTACTGTAGGTTTAGGGGGCAAACACTTTTTCACACAGGGTTATGTAGTTTTTGATTTTGTTCTCCCTTAATAACAAAAACCTTAATTTAAAAACTGCTTGATATGTTTACTTGTGTTATCTTTGACTAATATTGAAATAAGTCTGATGATCTGAAACATTAAATTGTGGCAAACATGCAAAAAAATAAGAAATCAGTAAGGGGTAGACACTTTTACACACCACTGTATATAGATGACTAGGTAAGCAAATAAATATATAATTAAGTAAATAAGTAGTTAAATAACTAAGTAGGTAAATAAGCAATGAAATAAATAAGTGAATAAGATGGTAAGTAAACAGGTAAGTAATTTTGAAAAGTTAGTACTGTAAGTAATTAAATCATCCAGTCAATCAATGAATTATTCAATGCATTTTTGACTGGTAATTTCTGATCAGTTAATTCATTTTTTTTTATGCAGATATTTAAGCAAACATATTATAATTTATTTATTTTTTATTAATTTTTTGCAGTACTTGTACTTTATGTAAGAACAGTTTTCCTAATGTTTTACATTATTGGCTATAATAGCACTGGCAGTGTTAAAAACATTAAAGGTCATAATGAAAAACAATTTAGTGACCAAAACAATAGAGTTAAATACCATTAAATACCACTTTATCAATAAGTGATACTGATAAAGGACAGGAAAATGCTTAACAAACATTGTCCATGGATTATGTCTCTAACTCTACAGTTCAAACAGAAGGTGCATGAACTATATACAGAAAGTTTATCTAATGAAGTATGCACACAGTGAGTAAAAATACATAAAATCCAACGAGGAGAACAAGCATTCTGTCACCTTTGTTTTTTTTATTACACTCAACATATGCAATATCCACTTTGGGTTTACACACGTGAGAGAATAAGAAGCATAAATTGCATTTTTCAAGGATTCACAATGTAAGTCCAGGGATTGGCTGATGAAAAAGCTCAAAGATCTGAAATCTTTTAAATAAAGCAAGTTAAACTTTTTCCAGAATTAAAATGTATTTCGGATTTTGTAATAGCAAGACTCGTTACTATGCGAAATTAATTTGTTAAGGGAAATTAGATCAAAGTATTAATTTTGGTAATTTTTGTTGTGTACTGTAAATATTTACCCATCAATTATTTATTATTTATGCTTCACTCATCATCAGTTATGATTATTTATGCTTATACTGTACATATGTTTTAGTTCATGTTTATAATTATAACCTAAAAGTGTGTGAATGTGTACATTTGAAGTGGTTGTATGTATGCAGTGAATACTTACAGTATTCTCCTCACTGTACATATGTGTATATAAATACATAACTACAGTCAGTAGCTGTATCTTTATAAAGTGACCTATAATGCTATCTTTACCTCATAAACTGGCAAATAAGTGTGTACCTTTTATTTTCCTTAGCTGAATTCCAAACAATGTGTCCGAGTGGGCGTGGCTATGTGACTTCTGCAGTGGGGGCCTTCAGCTATAGGGGTAACATATACACACACATACACACACACTTACTTTATATTGTAAATAGTAACTCTTCGAACACAAAGCCTTGTATATACGTGTTTCCTTTGTTGTGCTTGTTGTTGCTGATTGGTGTGTTGTGGCATCATGGCAGACGTGGACGAGTGTAAACTCTTTGACCCAGAATTGTGTAAAGGTGGTGTGTGTGTAAACAACATCCCTGGTTACTCATGTTACTGCCCCAGTGGATACTACTATGACTCGAACCTATTGGAGTGTGTAGGTAAGAAAACATCCACATCAGATTCTCTTTGTTTATGGCACATATTATATCTTTATATAATGTCCTCTATACCTTCCGACACATTTGTCATCTCCTGTAAACTTTGCTCTTGCTCTGACTCTGGATTGTTCTTTGCATGCAATACCCCAAGTTTGACTGATTATATGAGGGATTTATGTTATTCTCAAGATTGCGTTCCAACATAAAAGAGTCATGTATCGGAGTGAACACTATACTGTAAAATTTTTTGAAAGCAAAAAGATAATCTAAAGTTCTAACTACTTTAATTACTAGACTAATGATGTAAGATGGGGGAAAAAACGACAAGTGGTTTAAGCTCATTTAGTTTATTTATATATTTGAGTTTTAAAGTCATCTCAGGTCTAAAATAAAAAAGGTATAAAATATTTTGTAAAGAAAAATGACTATGTATTTCAATTTAAGCAAATTACCCATATTTTCCATGAGTTTTATGAAATAAACCAGATACTTGGAAATTCATGAAATTCATGTAAAAATTATTCTAAAGATTTTAAATTAGTACTTTTTACTCAAATTGTTTCTGATAATATTATTTGTTTTGGGGGTTTTGAAACTGCATTGTATTTTTACAGTTTAACCAGGCTTTCTTTTTAATTTACATAAGGAAATCCCGAGACTGTTAGAAAGTGGATTTTTAGAAATAGTGGTTAAACCCTGATGAATAATTATTGTTATTCATAATAAAGTCTTAATAAATTATACTTTGTATACCTTACACCTTGTATAACTAACTAATCAGCCTGTTTAACCTGTAAGGACCACATGATCAGAAATGCTTTTCAGTACTTTTTATCTTACAAGATATTTCACGTTTTTAAACTCAAGTTGTTCCTAAACAAGATATTTTATCTTTTTTTTTTTTTAAAGAAAAGAAAAAAAAGAAAGAGAAAAATGACAAAAGAAAAAATGATGTATAAAAAACATAAAATACAGGTCTCTTTGCAGCAATTCATACATTTATTATTTAGTCATTTGTATACATTGCTTTGCAAAAGTATTCATACACCTTAAACTTTCACAAATGTAAATGTATTTTATTGGGATTTTATGTGATAGAATAACACAAAGTGGCACATGATTGTTAAGTAAAAGAAAAATGATAATTAGGGATTTTCCCCAGATTTTCTCCCTAATTTAGTCATACCCAATTCCTCCCTATCACTCCTCTAAACCACGTGGCACCACCGACCAAATCTTTTTGAACTGCTCGCTCATAAGAGGTTTAGTAAACGAACAGCATCATAAAGCCCAAGGAACACACCAGACAGGTCAGGGATAAAGTTGCGGAGACGTTTAAAGCAGGGTTAGGTTATAAAAACGAAATTCCCAAGCTTTAAACATCTCACAGAGCACTGTCTAATCCATCATCCGAAAATGCAAACCTCCCAAGACATAGCCATAGGGCCGTCCGACAGGCTGGGCAAGGAGAGCAATAACCAGAGAAGCAGCCAAAAGGCTCATGGTGACTCTAGAGGAGCTGCAGAGATCCACAGCTCAGGTCAAAAATTCCCCTTTCTAGATGCGCAAAGCTGATAGAGGCATACCCCAAAAGACTTGCAACTGTAATTGCAGCGAAAAGTGGTTCTACAAAGTATTGACTCAGGGGACCTGAATACAAATGTGTGCCACACTTTTCAGGTATTTATTTGTTAAAATCCTTGCACTTTACAATTATGTGCCACTTTGTGTTCGTCTATCACCGCAACAATGTTTATGTAACGTGACAATGTGGAAAAGTTCTAGGGGTATGAATAGAGCAATTAAAATTTACTTTCTTCTCCTGCTCACCATACTGTGCTTTCAATTTTGTTCTTTAATGTCACAGTTTAAACATAAGGTGGAGGGTGATTGTCCTAGGCCATGCATTTTAAATTCACTTGGTGTTTCCACTGAATAATGAGGTCAAATACCAAGGTCATGATTAGTTAGAGTATGATTAACACTTGTATGCTTCTACTTTTTTAACATAAAGGATCTTAGACTTGGTGTTGTTTATTATAATAATAATAATAATAATAATAATAATAATAATAATAATAATATGTGTCTCTCTGTTTCAAGATAATAATGAGTGTGAGAATGAGGATACATGTCTGGGTGGTTTGTGCGTAAACACACTCGGTTCATTTTATTGCACATGTGAGCCGCCTTCAGTGCTGGATAACACTCAGCGCTTCTGTGTCAACAATTCAGGTCTCATTGTGGGTAAGACACCTTAATATTCAGTCACATGTTTACATTATTATATTGAGTTTATGTCACGGTGCCGGGGTGGGGCTGAAGGATCCAAGTGCAGAGAGAGGGTTTATAGTTGCTGACGGAATCCTG
>JAQQZT010000038.1:21143180-21160192 GCA_030068275.1 Clarias platycephalus | reverse complement strand
TTTGTTCCGTGATTTATGTTCTATTCTCAATAAAATATTGACATTTGCCATCTCCACATCATTGCATTCAGTTTTTAATCACAATTTGTTTAGTGTCCCAACTTTTTTGGAATCCGGTTTGTATATGGAAAAGCCATATAATTGAAAAATGATGAAAAATATACTATTTACCAACTAAGATGACATAAGATATGAAGCAAATATGCGTGAAAGTTTAAATATAAGTAGATAATGTTTGTGCATGTTGAATTGGGAAATATGTCATAATCTATTCCTAGAAGTATAATTTTTACCTTATATGAGGATATGTAAGGTAATACATAAGACTGCTCGATAATCAACATAAAAATAAAATCAGCAGTCCACACAAAATGAGAAGCAAAGGCAATACATGTACTAAGAAACAATTTATTCTCATGCAGTGCCTGAATACTGCAACGGTTTAATAAAAATATTGATGTGCACATTTAACACACAAAAACACACACACACACACATACACACGCGTGAGCGTGACATAAGGAAGACTACGGGGTTTAAAATCAAATGCCTGAGTTCTCATTACCTGGATGATGTAAGCACACACACACACACGGCTTATTGTTCCAGTCTGAACATACATTACGTGGACTTTAAGGAGACACAGACATGACATTTTTGTCCCTGTAAACACTGAAACAGGAAGCAACGACCTTTGTAAGGAATTTAGTCACTTCCTTATTCCACTGGAACAGGAAAAGGGCATTTCATCAATGCTCTGGCTTATTGTCAAAAATAAGGAGGCAAAAAATACACACCTCTGTTCCAATCCTGATTTTAACGCGCCCATAAAATCTTTCCCATCCCTGGCTGATGAGTTATGTTTTTTTAGATTACCTTTAAATGAGAGGTTTAATTAGAAAATATTGCAGACTGACGGGCCACAATTTTCATACAGGGCATTACTGCACTCTCGGATATATTTTCTTTTTTTGTCACTTTTTTCTTCCTTTTTTTTTTTTTGTCAAATGATGGATGTTAAGTGTAAACTATAAAACTCTAACTGTTTAACTCTAAACTCTGTAAACTCTAACATTTGATTGTCTGTGTTTATATTTTTATCCCTATAATTTGTACATAATAGCTAAAGGAAGCATGTTACTTTACTCTGCTAGTCAGTTACCTGTTAGCGTGGTGACTGGTTATTTGCTAACCAGTTAAAAAAGCTTAAGTAGACCAAAGGAAATAAATTATTCAAACTGCAAAGAAATGTATTAATAGTTCTTCAGTTACTGTTTGGCTAACCAGCTAGTTAGCAAGCTATTCTTATTGGGTATCTAACTAGGCAATAACTTCTAAACAGAATGTGACCGAGACTGAGGGTGTAAATGTCCAAGGAAACCACACTTTTGTTTTATTAATTTTTTTCTAATCTCCTATTAGTTAGCAAACCAGCTGAATGACAAGCCATTATGACTGCATAAAGACACTCAGTGTGGAAATCCCACCCCCCCCAAAAAAACACTTCAGCTACATTGTTCTCAACACTGAAGGAAATCTGACCTACACACTTTTTCCATCCCCAACAGCACAAATACACACTCATTAGATGATGTTTATGAGGGCGTTAAAAGCAGCATTGGAAGGCAGACTTCAGGCTTTACAGTCCCCTGCATGGTAATTGTCTTTACTTTATTTCATACATACCTCTAGTTTCTCAGTCTGTAACTTTAGGCCAATATATAATTCATGCTTGAATAATCACACAATCAGTGCTGTTATGATGTACAAAGTGTCATGAAGCTTTAAAAAAAAAAAAATCATTAAATAACTTATTGATATAAAAGAGCAAATCAACATTTGGCATATTTTCATTCTCATCAGTAGGTCAGAAGTGAACAGACACTGACATTGAACAAAGATTAAAATGTCTAGCAGTAGTGTGTCAAAGTGAATATTAGATCATAACGCGAGTCCATGTGCTTTAACGTACAACTTCTAGACATTTCATAATGGACGTGAATAAATAAAAACATTCATAAACTGTATAAATTAGAAAAACTAACTATAATGAGCTCAGTGTAACATCTCTTGCATTAATCTTCGTTTGGCCTGTCAGAGAACCGCTTTTCATGTATTGGTGCTAAAAAAACTCTAGAGGCCACGAGGAGTTGCTTTAATCCTTCTAGGTAAATCCACTTGGATGGAAATCAGAACAGAGAGAAAGAGTGCGGCATTTTCTCCATTTCTCCTTAATTTTGGTGTGACATCAGATTTCTGTTTGCTGCAGTATAACACAATGCAGGAACTGTCAGGGAGGTGAGTCTTTATTTCTTTTTTCCACTCTTTTTCTCCATTTTCTCGCCCTTGTCTGAGCGTTCGGACCCCCGATCGGCCCTGTCTGATTTCTCGGCTCGGCTGCCTTCCCTCCGTGTGCCCTCGTCTGTAGATGAGGTAGTTGGATGAGATTGTCCCCATTTAGCAATTTCCTCATGTTCGCTTATACTCGCAGAGATGCTCGAGATCCAGCCTTTCATATCGTCCTGCATTACAAAAAAAAAGAATTTTAGCTCAGCTTAGATCATTGTTTTGAAATGACACCTATAAAACAAACCAAGCTTAATCTAAAACTTTATGTTTTTTACAGTCAGCATCATTTCCGTTTGTACGAAATTATTAGATATGGTTAGCTTGTCTAATGTCAACTTTTACGTACCATAATACAGTAACTGCCTGATAAGACATTTATGTGGAGCTTTTTGCAATGACAATTCATTCATTCATTTAAAAAGTCAAGTTATAAAACACAGAAATGTTTCTGGGAAGAAAACAAACAAACAATAATGTGTAATGTATATAGTGCACTCTTCTTATTTAACACTTTGTTAAAGAATATGTTTCCTTGTCTTTTTTTCTTCTTGTTGTTATGAGTAAGAGTCTAGCACATCTTGATTTTGCAATTATATTCCACTCCATTCCAAAACTTTTTAATCTGCTTCTTTGGAAGACATTTTCTCATTGACTTGGATTTGCATTGTCACATGATATATTTCTATATTTCATTTAATGTTGCCATACTGTAGGTCTCTTGGTAGCCTTGGTATCCCTGACAAGTTTTTTCCACTTTTGAGGAATCTCCTGTTCTATGTGCTACTGTGGTTCTTCACTTTTTTTCTTTTTTAATTGATCAGATTTACTTCATTGCTGAAGGTGTTGACGATATCTATTTCTAAACATCAGTTGGAAAGTGATTATTCAGAGTACAGTAATATGACTTAAAATGCTACAAAAGTGTGTGCATACCTACACAACCTACCTAATTTCTTTTTACCCCTTTAACATGATGTTATTTGTTTTGTTTTCTTTCTCGTAGTTTTTGGCAACAGTTTGGGGTAAAACCCCTATGTAGTTGTAATGGTCAGTTGTGTACATGATTTTGGCCATATAGTGTATAGTGTGCATATAGATCATTTTAATAGAGGTGAGCTAGGAATAAAAGCACAAGTGCTAAAATACATTGTCAAAAAGTTGTTGTGTCAGAAGGGCCAAATAGCTGGCATGCAGGAAGGAAAAAAAAATCCAACTTCCAATGAAGTTGGGCCATTGTGTAAAACATAAATAAAAACTGAATACAATGGCATGCAAATCCATGTTAACCCATATTCAATTTAAAACCAGAAAGACAAGATATGAAATGTTTCAACTGATAAACTTATTTGTCTTTAGCAAATATTTACTCATTTTGAATTTGATGCCTGCAACAAGTTCCAGAAGCGCTGCAACAGGGGCAATAAAGTCTGGGAAAGTTGGGAATGCTCCAAAAACACCTGTTCAGAACATTCCACAGGTAATCAAGCTAATTGGAAACAGGTGAGGGTCAGGATAGGTGAGGATCTCGAAAGGCTGAGTCATTCACAAGCAAGGATGGGGCATGGTTCACCACTTTGTGAGCAACTGTGTGAGCAAATAGTCCAACAATTTAGGAACAACGTTCCGCAATGTACAATTGCAAAGAATTTAGATATAAAGTGTAAAAGTGTGCTGAGGTCTGATGAGTCCACATTTGAAATTTTTTGGAAATCATGTACATTGCAACCTCCAGGCTAATGAGCAAAAGGACCATCCAGATTGCTGTCAGCACAAAGTTCAAGCCAGTATAAGTGATGGTATGGGGGTGTGTTAGTGCCCAAAGCATGAGTAACTTGCACATCTGTGAAGGCACCACTGATGCTTAAGGGTACATACAGGTTTTTGGAGCAAAATATGCTGCCATCCAAGCAACGTCTTTTTCAGTGGGGTCCCTGCTTATTTCAGCAAGACAATGCCAGGGCACATTCTGCACGTGCCTGCTTGCAGTCCTGTTTCCTATTGAAAAGGTGTGGCTTTATGCAGAGCAAAATACAACAACGCAGACCCCGGACTCTTGAGCTACTACAGTACATACATCAAGCAAGAATGGGAAAAAAATTCCATCTACAAAGCTTCAACAATTAGTGTCCTCACAGTGGTCAAAATACCCCTGTCCCAGCTCTTTTGGAACGTGTTGCAGGCATCAAATTCCAAATGAGTGAATATTCGCAAGAGAATATTCAGCTTTAACAGTCTGAACATTGCATATCTTGTCTTTGTGTTGTTTTCATCTTGATTATGTGTCAACAAGTATTTGCAGGTTATTGTATTCTGCTTATATTTACTTGTTACACAACATCCAAACTTCATTGGAATTGGGTTTTGTATTCTGACACCAAGAGATCCCAATATGTTCATAGATGTGTGATTTGTTAACCTTGAATTGTATTATTATTATATTTTTTAAACCAAAGACACAATATTGGCTGCCATTCCACCTCAAGTTGAGCCCTCTTCATGTTACTCATTAAACTGATCTACATCGTGACATTTTCTTTTCTCTATAGATGAATGAAAATTTTAAAAACTGCTTAATTTCTGAAAAAAATCGATAACTGGACTTGTTCTGCAAAAATACTTTGAGCTTTTAGTTCCGTATTGGCCACGAGAATACCAAGTCATATGGACCGGATAACCCTCACAATCATCACCTTCCCATACACTATACATCATTCCAGTCTAGCAGTCTGTTTACCACTGTGCTTATTTGGACATCCCTCACTGCCATCATGTGATACAATATGAATATATATTTTAGATTGATGAAGCGTGAAAAAGGAAAAAGAAGAATTCCTTATTTCTTATAAACAGCAGTTTCAGCAGTATAAGTTCATTCATAGAATTTAGGAAACTTTAGTAATATCAAATTGGATTACATTGCAGAATTCCAAAAGTACTATACATTGGACATTCAAAATAGTGCACCAAATAGTGGACAGGGTGAAATTTTGGACACAATCTTACCTCATCTTTAGCATGGAACAGGAACTCACTTCCTTCTTTAGTTCTGGGATTTAAAAAAAATCATTTGTTAATTACAAATATATATAAATCTTATTCAGATAGTCTTATCAAAGTAAATTTATTTTTAAATAACTTTACTTATTGAAGTAAAATCATATTAAATAACATTTTATTCAATTAGTCTTATCTAAAAAAACGTATTCTTCCTTAAAACATTATATTTTCCATTTAATTTGTATTAATTTAATTTTACTATTTGTTGATATTTTTCAGTAATTTATTTTATATAGATAATTTGAATTTACATTTTTAAATAGTAAGAAATTTGTATATGTAATAAGTTTTTAACTTACATATTTTATATTATTTACTTACATATATATTACTTTTATATCACGATGTTTTTCCCCTTTTTATGCCATTTTACCTTCCTTTTCATTTTTATTTCAAATTTTATTTTATATTAATAATATAAATATTTTTTCTATTACTTATTTGCATTGTGAATTGTTTACTTAAGTGTAAAGACGTTTTTCTTCTTCTTGTATCCAAGGTTGATGTCACAGGAGCAGTTGCTCATAGTGAGACGTGGCTCATTGTTGTACGTAGATGTTATGTTCTTTGAATCCTTGAAGAAACCAAGTTCACCTTTATTCAGTACACAGTACAGATTCACCCAAGATCTGCTGTAAAACGTAAAAAAAAAAAAAGAAGAAGAAGAAGAAGCTAGAGTTAGCATCAAAATGTATATCTAACTTTTACTCACCTGCTGAAAGAGCAAAGGATAAATCCTTAACAGAGCGATCAGGCTGCTGTGAATAAAAAAAATTAAAAAAAAAACCACCATGTCACAGTGCTGCACTTTTGTGACTTACCTTTGTGGAGAGGCAGGATATCAGCCAGGAGCATAAAACAAACAAGGAAGAGAAGAGAAGTTCGATTAATTCCTTGAGTAGTGGTTATTTATTAGTAAAGTTAATGCTAAGGTAAAACTGGCTGCAGTGAGAGAGCACGTTCCTATGGAATTTTCCATCCATGTGTTTTGATGCTGACCGTAACTGATATCCAGGATGTCCAAAGATAGCAGTGTTTTGCAATACATATTTTATGATCTTGGATGTTCATTTTATATGGTCAGGACTTTTTAACTGATGTTTCCAATTTCTCCCTTAACCTTGCCATCAGTGTGTGTGTGAGTGTAGACTGAGAGCTTAGATCAATATACCTACAAGATCTAGCATTTCTAAGCAACCTACAGTAATAAAATACCGATATTGGGCAAAAAAAAAAAAAAAAAAAAGGCTTCTTATGCATACTAATGAATTTTCATATCAAAATAATAATGGGATTGATCAATGGGACATACTCAAGTGGAAAGGTCTAAATAATAAAGCATAATAAATACCACTTGTTCATAGCCACAAAAGAAACGTATATTTGACTGGTACGAAAGATCATTTAATGGGAGCTCAGTGGCTTTTCTGAAAATTTAGAAAACATCTGGATGGAAAAAGAACCTCCAAGCAGCACTTACTATGCATGTTTATCATTTTATGTGTACAGGCATAAAAGTAAAAGGCAGCCCTTCTGAATTTGTATAAGGCTAGAGAGTGAAATGATCACACATGCTGCTTGGCCTCAGGGGGAACAGGTGGGAACTGCCAAGATTCACTCTGTACCATACCTTATAAGCTGTGGATTCAAAAAAGACAGCAGGTGTCGGTCTTCTGCCAAAAGATGCTAGCAGCTAGCATCAAGAGGTCATGCAAGATGCAAGCTGTGCTAACGGCACACTATTTAATACCATTAGTGAGGGAAAAATAGTTACAGAACCTCTAATCAATACAAGCAAAAAATAATAGCTTACTTTTGGTAAATTAAGATACTTTTTCTTTTTTTTTAAAAACTAACTCAGGCTGTTCAAAATAAATGACAGCTCAGACAAACAGAAAATATATATATATTTTAAACTACTTTGTGTTGACTGCAAATGCTTAAGGAAAAATGACAAACTATCAAGCACTGGTGCACTAGTGGATGCTGTTTTTGGTGTTAGCATACAATAATCATGCTAAGCCCTTACTAGCACAACTGGAGCAAGGTCAGTAGCAAGGTCAGTAGCATGCCTACGTTATGCGCATGCCACAGGGTTTAGGTTAAAAGGACCCCACCTGTTGGAGCTTTTCTTCTGGCTCTCTATGTCTAACTTGCGGAAGAGGAAGCCCTCACGCTGAGCATGATGGGAAGGTGGCTGGGGGACAGAAGAGGTGCTCTGAGCAGGAGCAGAGCGCGAACGTCGGGTATCGCCTTGTGCCCCATCTTTGGGCCGTGGTCGTCTCCGTGGTTTTGGACGGTCTCGAGCTCGTGGTCGGTCCGGCCGTGATGACTTTTCTGGCAATCCGTTTGGAAGGCGAGGAACCTCTCCTCGAGCCTAAGATTTTAATCACATTTTAATTCATATTGATTAGATGATTTATACTTTACTATAACATATTCTAGCCCATAACCATGCTACCCTCAACATTTAATTTAATAATGATAGGGAGATAAGGATAATGACAAAAATAATTATCTACGCACAGAATTCTAAGAAAATTAAATTACCAAAGTTTGGTCACACCTTCTCCTTCAATGGTTTTTCTTTCTTTTTTATCATTTTCAACATTATACATTAATACTGAAGACATCCAAACTATCAAAGAACAAATATGGAATTATGTAGTAAACAAAAAGTGTTAAACAGCCTAGAATATTATTTACATTTTAAAATGTTCAATGAAGCTATATTTAGCTTTGATGAAAGCTTGGCACCCTTATAGCATTCTCTCATCTCTTACCTCATTCACAAGGTAATCGCCTAGAATAGATTTCTATTAATCTGTGACATTACTTGACTTCTTAATGTGTTTTAGAAGATCAGTTGTCTTGTGCACAGGAAGGGTGGGTACAGAGTCAATAATCCTATTACTGATACTACAACTACTGTACAATTCCATATTATGTAAGAAACACTCATTAAGTGAAGAGAAAAGATTTTACTTAAGAAATGAAGGTCAGTCAATCTGAAAAATCTCGAGGACTTTAAATGTATCCACAAATACAGTTGCCAAAACCATCCAACGCCAAGATCAAACTGCCTCTCATAAGGACTGTCTCAGGAAAGACCAAGATATACCTATGCTGCAGAGAATAAGTTTATTATAATAATAATTATCATTATTATAAGAGTTACCAGCACCTCAGATTAGAGTCCACAAAAATGCTTCTCTGCGTTCAAGACGTATTTCCTCAGCCTCTTACTTTAAAAGAACAACAAGCAGAAGAAACTTTCAAGGTCCAAGGAACTTAAGGAATGGACATTAGATAGGTGAAACTGTCCTTTGGTCTTATGAGTCCAATTTGAGATTTTTGCTTTTACCTGTTGTGTTACCTTTGTTAGACACAGAAAGGGTGAATGTACAATTCCTGAATGTGTGGTTCCCATTGTGTGGTTCCAGTGGGGACACCTTTTGTTAAAAAATTAACTTTTCGTGAGACAAAACTACATTTTACCAGTTTGGCAACCACAGCATTTTGCACCGACATGCCATCCCATCTAGTTTGCACATGGTGGGACCATGATTAGTTTTTCCAAGAGGACAATAACCCCCAACACACCACTAGGTTATGTAAGAGTTATTTTTCTAAGAAGGAGAGTGATGCATCAGATGTCCTGGCGATCTTAAACTAATTGAGATGGTTTGGGGTTAGTTGGACTGGAGAGTCAAGGAAAAGCAGCCAACCAGTACTCAACACCTCAGGGAACTAGTTCAAGAAAAACCATTCCAAGTGACTACCTCATGAGGCTGACTGAGAGAATGCCAAGAGTGTCCAAAGTTGTCAGCAAAACAAAAGGTGAAGAACTGAAAATATAAAACATTTTCTGTGCTATTTAACATATTTTAGTTGACTAAATACTTTTTTATTTAGTTTTTAATATTTGATATTTTTTCTGTCAAAATGTCAATGTCTTCAGTATTAATACACAATGTTTACAACACTCTTTACAACAGTGATCAGAAAAAGCATCTCTGAATACACCACACACACACACACACACATAGACTCTCCAAAACCGTTGGTAATTTTCTACTGATTTCTCTCATCAACAAGGTGTTTCTACTAAGCAAACTTTCGCTAATTCTCGGGTTTTTGTTTTTTCTTCCCCCACATTATTGAGTTATATTATACCCAATTCAACATCCACATCACTGGTGAGGTCACTGAGATCACATTCTGATGTTTGATGCAAGAGTGAAACTACTGACCTGTATATGCATGATTTTATGCAGGTAGCTGTGGCCACATGATTGGCTGATTGGATAACTGCATAAACTGGCAAATGTACGGAGTAGGTTTTCTTATTGATATGTAGGAAAAAAAGTAAGAGGTTGTGAATTCACCTGGGCTGCTTCTCTTTCTTGAAGCTGTTCCACAATTTCAGCTAAGGTAGAACGTTTCTCCCTGCAATGAATTAACAAAGGAATGAATAAATAGATTAACTAATTAAATAAATTAACCAAATTCTAACTGGAAACCTTTTGACATATAAGGGTTCATACTGTATAAGCAGCTCAGAAAAAGCAACTAGCTACTTGCGTTAATCCTTGAAAGAATGCAATGACAGTTTAAAAAACACAGTTGTGTTTGTAAGTAGAGAAGAAGAACAATGCTAACGGGAGAGAACAAATGTTTTGTACATAGTGAGCTAAAAGTAATCTATGATGATGCTGCTGAAATCAGATACTGCCAAGTTCATCAAAACGCAGGCCGACAGGATGAGCAACTCTGGTGATACAGAAATGTAATACACCACTGTCTCACCCTCCTCCTCCTCCTGATCGTTTATCTGATGGTTCCCTTTCATGTTCGCTGCTTTCTTGTCTCTCAAGCCGATGTCGATCTTTTCTCCGAGTTTCACATACTTCCTGTTCGCTGGACGTCTGTCTCTCTAGTCTCCTCTCCCTCTCTGCCCTTTCCCTCCATACTTCCTGTGGAAGCTCATCTCTCCTCGCCTGAATCAGCTGTTCGTTAGAAAGCTGACGTTCCATACGAAAGTCCTTCCCATGAGGGCGTTGCTGCTCCACTTGCAATTCAGACCGACTGCCTCCACTGCATCCTGGCTCCTGAAGCACTACCTCCGCCATTACATTAACATCTATTAAGGGGCGCACTGGCTCACGCACTGGTTTTATCGGAGTGCTTTTAAGTTCTGTGGGCACTCCAAGACCTGCAGCGATCCCCAGGAGGCTGCTGTTTCTTGCCTCCTGGATTCGGGATGATGTGCCTGGTCCACTGATGATTGGTGTACAGTTTAAGACTGTGGTGCCAAGTCTCCTAGATGCAGGTGGTGGAGATGGCTGAGCCATGTTTCGCTCTCCCCAATAGTCCCCCTGTTCGTAAATGGTCTGTTTGTGAAGTGATGAAGGTCTGCTGCGTGCTGGAGATGAATCCTGAGGGTCCAGAAAAACCTTACGACCCAGCAACGGAGTGGGAGGCAGCTTACTTTGCTCAGCCTTCATCTTTTCTACCTGCATGGAAAAGAAATGGTAATGTTGTTATCTTCTTAATTATTAGAAACTGCATGATCCCACTCATGCCCTAAGGAACGAGGGACCATCACAAAAAGACCCTTGAAGAGCCCATCCAAGATACAGGAACCAAGTTTATGTAGACATCTAAAACTTTTAGATTCATTAAATATCAATATAATATTCATAATTTATATTGGCAATTCAAACAATTGATGGAAAAGTGGAGGGAAAACATGAGAACATGTGTGAATCTGCACAAATCAGGGACCAGGGAGGACTCTCACAGTGGTCTATTAGCTAATGTAATATCAACATTATGCTAGTTTTTTTTTTTTTTTTTACTAAACAATATCAGTATAAACAGCATCATACAAGCAATTGTATACACTGTCATTTTGTTGTCTTTCTTTGACCTCACCGTAGTGAGGCGGCGTAATGAGCTGAATCTTTCTTCCCAGGCTGCAGCTGCTTTCCTGAAGGACTCGTGCCGGCGAATGAGCTGCTCTACTTCGTCTACGCTGCTACCGAGTTCCTGACTGACCAGGAATGCCTCCTGAGATGAGAGCCAGGACTCAGCGACCACTGCCTCCTGAGAAAACTGATGAACTTCTAACACTGATAAGAGAAACGCAGAGTGACGGAATCAGGAACAAAGAGAGTCAGAGAGTTGAGGTTAGATAGAGTTGAGCGGAAAGAAACAAGTAAATAAAGAAAAACACAATTACAGTGCAGTGAAGATAAAGAATTTATTATTACATACATGTTATTTATGCATATTATCCTAGGATTTATTATTATCGCCCCACAGTGTGATGACTTACTGTGTTGTAGTTCCTCCCAGTGTCTATCCCATTTTTCTGTCAGCTCTCTCTGTTTGGCCAGAACTTTCTCCAATTTCTCTTTAATCTGAAAAACATAACCCCTACACTTCAGACACGTGCCAGACTGATACGCCCTTAGGCTGATAGAAGTACCCAAATTTAAGGATCAGTAAAAAAAAAAACTGCAATAAAATTTTTATGCAGTGCAGGAATAAAACTATAACTATAATGTGAACACTCCATATAGTGCCCGAGCATGGATCAGCATACTGATAAAGTAGCAGGGCACACAGGACTTTTTTAAATACAAATAATATTAGACATGGTGTGAAGGTTAACAACCTTGTACTCTTCTCTTTGTGTGCATTTCCAGCTCTCAAACCAACTAGGTGCATACTACTGTACCACCTACTTTATTATAGAGTGTTAATATTCGAGTGTACTCCATTACAAAGCAATCTTCCTAACGTGAAAGCTGGCCAGCGGAGGAGAGGCGAGACTAGAGTAATCATACCTGTCAACTATTAACTCTAATCCTAGAATAACAATACCCAGCCTATGAATGACATTCTTCCTTGTCCTCAAACAGATCAGCTATACAAATTTTAAGTTGAAAATACAAGGCAATCTAATGCTAAAACATTTGGTACCATTCGTATCCCAAAACTTATTCAAGTGTCCAAGTTTGAGTGATATTCAAACATTTTTTAATTAAAATATCTACAAAACAACAACTCCGAGTGTTTGACAAGTCAGAATGTAATTGCCCCATAAAAATGTGGTCACACCCAAATATTACAAGTTTCTAAAACATAAATTAAAAAAATAATGTTATAAATAATATAATCTTAATACATACAGTATTACAACAAGTTAGATGTACAATTATATTGTTGTAAATATTATCACTACAATATTAAGAGACTATGCAAAATGGAAACCTTAATTTTTCATTTATTTTCCTTTTTTTGTTCTTTTTTAAGGAAGATATTGACAACAATGCCCCTTCACAAAACGCCCTCCTTTACAAAATACACATATTATGGCACTGGCAATAAGGTACTGCTCAATTTACATCATGTGTTTTAACTCGTGAATGAAACAGACTAGAAATTCAATCTTATGCTTGTTTTATTCCAGATAATCCAACATCCGCTGTCAAATGACACTTGATAACAATAAGTATGTACTGTAAATTAAATTATTTAAAAAAAAATTGAACAATATGACGTCTGATGACACTGATATTCTCAATGATCATTAAGGGGTTAAAAAGTATACTAGATGTAAGGCTAATTATTTTGTTTGTTTGACTGAAATCAGGAAACGACTTTATGCGCACCTTGCATATTGTTGAGTCACCTCAAGATACAGCTCATCATATGAGTGAAGCGTAATATTTAATTAGCTTATATTACCCATTATCATAAATGCTTAGATCCTTAAAAATTGGTACTGGTGACAATATTTTCGTCATAGTCATGCCCCACACCTAACTCTAACAATTAAAGTGTACTTTTTATGAGCATGTTGAGCAGTACGTCAAACAACACCACAGCTGGGTGTCTATGACGTGCATGTGAATTAGATAATTAAGCTGATGTCTTAATCAAACTGTTAAGATTTATTACTCATATCCAAAATTAGGAATTGTCTCATTATAAAATATCTATTATATTGTTTTAAACCTTATCATTTTACCTCTTCTGAAGCTGGGTTTCGTGTAGCCAGCAGTGTCTTTCCCATCTCAATACACTGCACCATGCTCTTATTTCGAGCGTCCACTTCACTTTTCAGGCTCTGATGGTAATTCATGAGCACCTCCACAGACGAGACATCCCTGGAAACAATAAAAGATCATTCAAACTCTAAGAACGAAAAGACCTATTTTTGAGACATGAGCATACTAAAATGTTAAGCTTCAGAATTGAAACACTACATGGTGCCCTTGACTGGTTCCCAGTCTTGTTCCGCAGTCATGTTTTGTACCAGTTTAGTTGATGTGTTCCAGTATTTTGGGATTTTTTTTTATTTTTTTATCCTTTGGGTTTTGAGAATGGAAAGAGTTTAGTAATCATATCTGACTGACTGCATTGTAACCTCTGTTTTAGTTTTTGACATTCGGTTATTTAGTCTTTAATCAAAGCAACAATGTTAAAGTATCTAATAAAAGTAGAAGACTTTGAAAGTAATGGAAAACTTTAACATTACCAATAACTTAACATTCACTTTAAGCAATGTTGTTAAACATAATTTCGTAATCTCAGAAAAACTTGGACTATCTATGTTGGCTACTTCCAAGTTTTTCAGTACAATTCTGTCTGGAAAGATGGTGTTTAGAGGATGGAGTAAGACCAAACTCTGCTCTGAGGAAAAACCTAAATCTGGTTGATCAAGATGGCTGATTAATAACATTGCAATATTGTACTATTTTCATTGCATGTAGTTGAATTTGTGTGCTGCACCTGGGTTTCTCTCCAGCTCCTATCTGACAGATGATGCTATCCATCCACAACAACTGGTCACGCACTACGCTGAAAAATCGCAGTTTGTCTGATGCTGTGGTTATTTGCACGCGGCATTCCTCGCATGACATGATCAGCTCCTTCCACGATTGCATCACTTCATATTCCTGCATGGCAATGGCTTCTGCCTTCTCCCCTGCGTAAACAGTACAGAGCTGAGCAGCACTCTCCTGTAACTGTCTCACCTGAGGAACATGATTGCACATACACAAAGACATGTATTGTTAGTGGGTACAGATGCATTTTGCACACACAGCAGGCCAGTATTTTGCATTTGATGTGCACTAAAACCCAGAAAATTTAAACTATTCTTGGGCTCACCTGCCCAACTAATAACTGAATGTCCTGTTCAAATGTGTTCATAAGTCTCTGAAGTGTGCCAGTGTTTGATGTGACATCCGGCTGCCCCCGCACTTCTGGTAATCGCCGGTGTTTATCAGATATCTGTGCTATCACCTGCAGCACACAAAAAATATTTACACAATTTCTGTTTTCATTGCTTATCCATAACAAGCATTTGCACATGTAATGATAAAAAATAAATAAATAAATAAAAAAAATAAAAAATAAAAATACATATATATATATAATTTTTTTTTTTAATATGCATTTTTTAACATTCAGTGAATTTACTAAAAACAGCTAGCAAAACACTAGGCGTCTGCTAGCTAGCTAACTAATGAACATTGAGACATTGGTGACACACCTCTCTGCAGTCGGAAAAGAATTTGTGAAGCTGGTGTGATGCGGCAAGCATTTGTCCTCTGGTTTCCATCAGCTCCATCAGTTCAGCCCACGATTCGTTCACTGCGTCCTTCCACTCAGCGATGATGGCGGCGTCCGCATGGCCATAATCAATCAACTCATCCACCATCTGATTAACAGCCATCACGCGCTCCTGCCCCACACCTCCTGTCTCAGTGGCAAACTCAGTGAAATTTTCCTGCAAAATCTAAATAAAATAATCAAATGAAGATAATTCAACATTGTTATAGGACTTAATTTATCAACTGTAAATCAGTATTTTGATTACATCAACTTTTGCTCTTATGCTATACCATTGTTTGCCAAGTCATTTTTTTTTTCCTGTAATCATTAGATAGCACTTGTTTCCAAAAATGGCTCTGGTTATCTTCATGTTGTTTATTATAAGGTTGCATGTAATGTTTCCTTCTGATGACTCCTCCAGCAGATCTTGTTTGTCCAATGCTGCCGAGTGACCCATCATTTCCAAGTCACTTCCTACTGGTCTTTAGTGTCATGTGGAGGTTTTGCTTTGCCTTTCTGCCCAGCAGATGCACTGTTCTACCTGAAAATTTTCTTGGTCTTCAGTTTTTGCCTTGACTTCCAAAATTTCCCTTAACTCCCACTTGGTTCCAGTATCCAGCAATACAGCATTTTATATCAAGCATATGCTGATGACAGAGAGCTAGACACAATCCACCGAAAGACATACACACAAACACACACTTAAATGCTCATTCAAATATAACGGGCAATTTGGGAACACCAGTTAGCCTAATCTGAATGTCTTTGGACTGTGGGAGGAAACCAGAGTACCCGGAGGAAACCTTCTAAGCACAGAGGAAAGAATCAAATCTGGTCGGGAATTGAACCCGGATCCTGGAGGTGCAAGGTGACAGAGCTAACCACTAAACCACCACCGCCAAACACAAAACAGAAATTATTTTCAAAACCTTTTTATCTTTCATATTTATCTTTTAATTCCCCTTTCAGTAAAACCTTGTGAGATTTTAGATGCTAATCTGAACTTTCAGAAACTTGTATCTAATATTTCCTAGACTGCTTTCTATCATTGTAGAAAATCGTAGATGCTATTTCTCTCAGGCATAAAGCTAGTTCATGCTTTTATTTCCAGTTGATTAGACTGCTGTAATGCACTGTTTGCTGAATTGAAAATGTTGACGAAAGGATTTACCAAAAAAAAAAAAAAAAAAAAAACATGCCTAAAACAAAAGAATTATTGGAATTATCTGAACCTGACTACCATGTGAAGTAAGATATGTTAGAACTGTATCTTTAAAAACAAAGAAACAAACAAATTATTTTTTTTTTCACAAGCTTAGGTGATGTTTAAAATTTGGCATTAGTTTGTAAACTTTACTTGAAAAACTTTGAATGACCTATGTCGCCCACTTTTGCATTACCTTCGGTACAGCCCTTGTGCCGAAACCTTTACATGTACTTGCATGATGCTGTAGGCTCTCGTAGCCAAGGGCCTAGAGAGAGCTGATTGATCGAGCTCTCTCAGCATATTGAAGTGGGAGACACTAAGTGATCTGACATTAATCACGGCTCTACAGCCAATAATGGTTGTAAGTGAGTTCACGCATGCGGAAGGAGCGGATAGCGCCTTCCTACAAGTGTGTTACGCCGTCCTCACCAGTGCGTGAGCGAGCAGTTAGAAAACATCCGGTTGGCTGGCATCACGTGGTTCAGGTGAAACACGTGATAGTCTTCGGCCCTCCCTGACTGACTGTTAGTAGTGGCCTTAAAGTGTGACGGGGAGAAGTTGAATATGACTAAATTAGGGAGAAAATCCCCCCTCAAAAAAATAAGGTAATTTCTCGTGTTTACATTGTACAAGGTACAGTATATTGTTTTTTTCTTGCAATAAACTACATATGCAATTGTTGATTTACCAGAAAGAACGTTTCTGTTTTTTTGTCCTAAACTTCAGGGTCAAGTTATAACGATTTTATTGTAAAAGCCTATACATC
>JAQQZT010000038.1:21087199-21097626 GCA_030068275.1 Clarias platycephalus | reverse complement strand
AAAACCCCCCACCCACACACACACACACACACACACATTTTGCTTTGTGCCTCTTTAGACTCTTTCAAAATCTGATATACAATATCATATGACAGACTACATTTGAAAATAATTTTATTTCAGTATTTATAAACAACATTAATACTACTATTGCTACTATATTTTATAATACTATTATTTTAGACAGGTTTGTCAAAATCACTGATTACCATTAAAAAAAAAGAAAAACAGCAATTTTCAAAAATGCTCTAGTTATATGTATGACTGTGGTTCTGTGATCCTCTAGCAGGGACTGCGTTATCACCTGAATTCTACCTTGAGAATGCATCCTGAGATTTTTCAACAAGTGACAATTAAGATTATAATAGCATTTAACATAAAGCCTTGTATTGAACACGTTGAGATGGTGAGGGCAGTTACTGTATATTCCAGGGTACACTGTCCAAGATGAGTGTCTGGCTATGCCACTATGTGTGTGTGTGTGTGTGTGTGTGTGTGTGTGTGTGTGTGTGTGTGTGTGTGTGTGTGTGTGTTTGCGTGCAAATAAATGAGAAAAACAAATCCCATCCATTTTTTCTTTAAACTTGCATATTTTTGTATTTAAATTTACGTTTTTTTAATTATAATTATTTGTGACAGGAATAAAAGGTCAGCGAAGAAAACATTCTATAATTTGGAGTTCATTCCACGTCTGCTGATGAAAAGTATATTTATTCTGAATATTTTCTTCAAAAAATATTATATTTTACCTATTTTTACGGTAAAGCATGTTATCTCACAAAAATAATGTCCATTGGATGCTTCTTTTAGCTTGAAACTTGTCGTAAGGTTGCTGAATTTACCATTTTTGCCATGTGTTAATCACAATTTCTTTGTGTCTTGGTTTCAAAATAATAAATAACAGAAATTAACAACTATTTTATATTTATTTCAAAATCTAAACACTAAAATGTCAAATTTTAATAATTTAAATACATAGATTTATTAATGTCCACAACGTTTTCTCAACTAGGTTACTAACTCCATTCTGTAACTCAAGATTATTTGTCCTGAAATTGGACATGAGTTGTTCTATAATTTAGAGTACTTATAAGGAAAAAAGGACAATAACAAGTTTCTATTTTAATAGAACCAATAGTGGTTAGTTAGTAAATTTCTTAATTGTAAAATATCTGGTAGGTGCAAATCTTAAACATTACTCAACTGTGTCAGCTATGTTACCTAACCTATGGCAACCCAAAATTATTTGTCCCAATGCCAAGTGACCAGCATCAAATGATGACATTCGTCTCTGTCATTTAAAAAACATTGTTATAAGTGTCCTCTTATTTTTTTTTTTTTTAAATATGTCTTCTATAATAGCTCATTGTCATTGAGCATATTAATAGACTGTCAACTATAGTATGTACACTGTTATGATTAACAGATTATTCATGATTTAAATTTAATTCCTTTAAATCTGACGTTAAACTGTTCATGAAAATGAGACGTAGTCAGCCAGACAAGCCCTAACAAGAAATTATGGGTCAAAAGAACTTGACTATCTTACCTGTCAACTATGTTACCCAGTAGTGTACTTAATCAGTCATCATTTCTACATTATTTTGTTACCAGTCTACATATGTCACATCACACATTATTCATATGGGTTGACTTTCACTTTTTCCCCTCATCAACATACTTTACAAATCCAGTTGTTTTAAATCGATTACAAGAGGATATTGGATCGTTTGGATGCTGATTCTACAAGGAAGGGAGTATATTTGGAGAAGCTGATATTGTCACAGCACAAGAGTGATCAAAATTCATGCCAAACAAAATGACATCGTTTGATGCTGGTCACTTGGCAGTGGGACAAAAAATTTCGGGTTGCCGGGTGAAGTTCTGTTAGTAACATAGTTGACACAGTTGAGTAATGTTTAAGCAGATATTTTACAATTAAGGAATTTACTAACTAACCATTATTGGTTCTATTAAAAAAGAACATTGTTACTGTCCTTTTTTACCACTCTACTAAGTACACGAAATTCTAGAACAACTCATGTCCAGTTTCATAATAGCAACCGCAATAGGGTTTTTAAATAGGGTTTTTAATAGCAACAGATCCATTGTGTATGGATATAAGAGTATTATTATGATTATATCCACAATTTTCATCTGTTTAGTGAAAATTTAAAAAGTTGGTATTTTTTCAGTCTGTGTTCTGGCCAGCCACTAAAATGCACTTCAACAAAAAAATGGTGCTAAAAATGTTTGATATACTCAAACATAGGAAAAAAAACATTGTCACTGTTCAATTTCACACAGATGGAATATATTGAACTGATAGCATCCCATCAATTATTATTGACTCACTCAGGAATTAATAAAATACAGATAATGTTTCACAATAGAGGGGGAAAACTGCTCCACCTTCCCTCATTCCCATTTGCTGCAGCCACATCATCGTGTGTGCTAATGGTTACTCTGCCTGCTGTCACTGTGGATTGTCAGCTTTTATTAAAAGGAAGTGCTGCTCCTGACATCAATAGGTATCTGATGTATTGAGGGTCCACAAGCTTCAAAGATTGTTAGTGGCTATCCGGGAAGATAAGGCTGTTTGAATATCACTAGCAAAAGGCTTAAAGGCAGGACTTGAAATTAGGATGCTTATCTTTGAAATGCAAACTTTGAAAAATCATCACCTATTGTTTATCAGGGCAATTTAAACAAGGACATAAGATTTCCACAGGCCCACAGATGTGAACCAAACCTGTCCCCGAACAGCCTGAATAATGGTGTGAGAGTCCCCAAATTGCTGGGAACACTAAAGCTGTCATCAGGTTCCACTGGTTTTGTGTAGTTGGCATCCAATGACCATGATAAAATTCATGGGAGTCTTACCTCTTCACTTTAGTTATGGACTCTTCAAGGTTTTTAGTGGTGGTGGGCGCTGTTTTAGTGCCATCTCAGCACAGAAGGTAAGGGCCAATCAAACGCTTTGCTATGTTCCCCTGGTAAAAGGCTGCTTTGGCACCAGGACCATATGCTATATTTACATTATCAGCCTGAAGTGACTCAATTCTGATCTTTTATTCTAATGTGCCACAGATCTGATTTTTCTGAGTTGTCTGAATACCTAAATCAGATTTTTTTTTCAGTTAATTTTGTTGTGGTTCTAACTCAGATACATATTCCGATACGCAGTCATGTAAGCTGAATGAGAACAGGTATACCGGAATTCATGTGATCTTTAGCCTCTGTGCATGCATGGCGCACTCACTGATGTCAGCCAGCACCGGCAGCATGATGATTTCATAGCAATGCAAGCAATAGCTGATAAAACAGCTAAAGTGAGACATCAGGCTTTCTTCCTTGCTCAGGACCTCAACAAATATTGCCAACTTACTGCTTGCCATCCTCCCGAGCAAAATCCCAAAGCATATATTTTTTTTTTGCTAGACATATCAGTGTGCGCATACATGCCGTTTTTGGAATTGAGCGATGTCGCTTGTAATGTGAACTTATGCTTCCAAGACCTCGTGCACTGGTCAGTTTTCAACAGCGGGCAGGGAGGATTGTGCAAACCAAACCTGATTATGTACATACAGTATATAAACCAACCTTGCACCAGACTGCCTTATATCTTGAACAGGTCCCTTCCCTCCCCTACGCAAGAGAGGTGTCTGCAATCAATATCTGCAGACTGGAGGTTCTGATGTAAAAAGCAGTGGAAGTAAGATCTAGTGCCAGTGCATAGAACACAATAATGCAACATGTAACAATGTACACCCTCACTAGGGACATGTCAACATGCCTGGACTCAGCGTTTGAGTAACCCACATTTGAGTACCAACCTGGGCCTGCCCAAGTTCCAAATAGAAAAAATCTTGCACTGTGACAAAGAAAACTGTCCAGTGCATTGATTCTATAGGACATATTGCAACATCCATGCCTGCTACAGCCACCTCTATGGTGGATATCACATTTGATTTGTGCCATACTGTAGGTGCATCCAAGCTGGCAGGCGCAGAACCAGAGCCCTCATTAAACACTGCCAAGACTAGCAAAGTTGAAAATGGAGACTTGCTGATAATTAAGAACCTTGCTTGTGCAATTGCACTGATGTATAGCATCTTTGTAGTCATCCAATATAAATGATGAGAAGGATGAATGATCACATGTATAAAGGAAGTTGAGAAATGAAAGACTATAAAATTGCACTGTCTCAGCAGGTGGATAACTGATTTCAGTAGAGTCATGCCTTTTGCCAAGTCATTCATTGTCTAATTTTCTTTGTCAAACTCAGACCTAGGGCCAAACAGTGTCTACCGCCTTGTTTCATTCAACCCATGGGAACAGCCAATATATATATTATATTATATTATATAAACATTCCACTTTCCATATAATATACTGTATAGTGCATGTAGCTCATTTCTTACAGAGCTGAAATGAAATCTTTTTTGTTTGATGCAAATGTCACCAATACATTATTTACTGGTATATTGGTATTTGTCAGTACAGTAAACTGTTATAAACTTAAAAAAATACTTTAAAATGGATCTTGTTTGTGTCAAAGGCAGATGTTTCACAGCACTGACCTAGAGAGCAACTCGGACTTCGTTCTGGGTTTCTTGCTTTTTTTTGTCAGTCATCAGTGGACCTGGGCATTTATGACTAGCAAGCTGTTTAAACGAATGGGCAAGATTCAGCTCAGTGCCAGAATCCAAGTCTGTCATACAAGCACATGGTGCAGCGGATGTCCATGTCAGACACAGCTTAATAATACTCACCCTTGCCTTTCACTAGACACCATAAACCCAAGTCCTGTAGCATGGTTATCATTGACTCATATGGACTATGGAGATAATACAACAGAAGTCTAGAAAAGCAGTTGTTTGTAAGAAAGGAATATCTGTTGCAAACCCAAGAACTATTGATTAGCGTGAACCCAGGAAAAAAAAAAGCAGCCTCAGCAACAGTGTGTGGCATGTGGAGTGGGTACCCACTCTGCAAAGACAAATACAAGAAACCTCAAGAGACTTCCAAAATACAAGGCAGTATAGCTTATGGGTAAACCCACTCGACGTTTACACTTGATCTACAAATAACGCTGGTAATATCAAAGGAAAATAACATTTACCCAAGTACAAAAAATTAGGGAAGGCTACCCCCAAATTTGGATTCTTAAGAATCTAATTGCACGGAGAATCTGCAGATAGCAACATACCATAATCATGCTAATACATGGATGAGAAAGGGATTAAAGAAATTGATTCCAACCATATTTCCTTTGCAAAGTTGGTGGTTCACCACTATCCAATCAAATTTTAATAATGTGTTGGAAAGTTCTTAACCTAATTCCAACGATTTTAGCAATCTCCTTTGTGTTTGTTTTTTTTTTTTTATAGATGCAAACCCTTCTAAATGCTACCATTTTCCATTTTGTGCTTGAATCCCAATCTTTTAGCTGAATTAAACTCCTGTAGTAAACTGTAGTGAAGGACTACAGCATACACCCATGGCTTCCCATTAGCCTTGAATCAGGATTTTCAAATTATTTTCAAAAATGTGATGCAATCTTCCATGCCTGCAACTTCACATCACTGTTTTAACAGTTATGCACTGCGTAGCTTGGTTGATTAAAGTTATGACTTGTCTTTTATGACATGAATGAAAGGGTACCTTAAAATAAGACTAATAAATGAATGCTTGAATTTCAAGCTGACTTAATAAACTTAATAAATAAGCAGATCATAAATAGATTTCAAAATAATATCATAAACACGTAGCTTTACTATAAAGTTTCAGTTTATGCTGGTATAGCATTCATTCATTCATCTTCTATACTGCTTATACTGTATACAGGGTCGCAGGAAGTCTAGAGCCTATCCCACGAAAACCTCGGGTATAAGGCAGGGTACGCCCTGGACAGGGTGCTAATTCATCACAGGGCACACACACACTACACAGCAATTTGGAAAACTTCAATTAGATTAATGTTTAAACTGTGGGAGGACACTGGAGAAAAGAACATGGACTGATACATATGCAGTGCCGAGGCAGGAATCGAACCCACGACCCTGGAGATGCAGGACACAGTGTTAACCCCTATACCACAGTGCCTCCATAGTATAACATAATAACTCAAATTCATCTATATGATTTAGAAATTAGAATCTTTGAACCATGATTTAGAACCTGGGGTGTGATGGTAAAAAGTTGCAAGTCCTCATACTTATGAAACCACACACATTTCAAATACACACACACAAACATGCGTGCAAACACACACACACACACACACACACACACACACACACACACACACACGCTAAAACAGCTAATAGGTGCCAGACCAATCAAAACTCAACATTAAAATAGAGGATGACAACATCTTTCTCACCCCACTACACTACTGACAGTTTTCACACTTTAAAGAGCCAAAGTGAATGTGTAGAAACCACAAATGTCATGTGTAATGCATGAGGAATCTTTAAAATGTTTTTTTGTATGTGTGTGAAACCAAAAAAATCCCATATTCGAATAACAATTTCACAGTATTTTCATAGTAAGATGATTCACCACTCATCACTTGCAGCCATCACTGCTTCAAATTTTGTTCAGTTTCTTCTATTTCTTAGCATGTGCCAGGAATCATTTAAACTCAAGAAAAGCAAAAAATCAAAAAATATTGTGAGTGATATGTTTCCCATTTTGTATAATATCGTTATTATTACTTTTGTTTAGATTGTTTTAGCCCAGCAAATCTCTATTCCTGCAGAAAAAACATGTCATATTAAATCAATGAATATGTGAAATATGGAGGAAATACAAAGGCTGTCATTTCCTCAGGTCAGCCAGCTGAGGACATGTCTTTGTCCCTGGGTCTCAGAATCTAACATTTTTAAAAATGAATCCTCGAGCAAAAGGAAAACATAGCCTACACAAGGCATGCAATTAGCCAAGGCATGTTTTGTGAGGTTTTTACAGTTTGATTTATACCGTTGTAAACCATGTAACTCTGAAATAAAAGAAGATTTTAGCAATCAGCTTAGATTGATGCCCACTGCAAGCCTTAATCAATTAATATTTAATAAATCTGCAATACAGCGCAAGAAACAACAAAACAGTGACAAAATTGTACTGGTGTACATGCTTTCCCTATCATGATTTACTGATTTAGTATTTTTAGCCTTTTCTTTCTTAAGGTTTTCCATAAGGAAGTTCCATTTTGTTTCAGTTTGCAATCATAAAATATTCGGTCCTACGTATACATTATACGTTAAGGCCATCATTTATTTACCTCTCCTGTGGCCTGCCATGTATTTTATTACTACAGTCTGCTTCTGATAATGTTATTAACTATATTTAATGTACTTATTTACCCAAGACATGTAAAGGGTCTGATGTTTGTTGTCTTCAACCCTTCATTCCGGCAAGTCAATTTAATCTCATGAACATCAATTAAGGATTGTAAAAACTGCATATCTATCATCACACACTCACCACAAATTGCTGTGTCAAGCGGTTTCTCAAATCACACAGACTTGCATGTGTGGTTTCTCACACTCTGACACACTACTGTCTATGAAAATGGACAAAAAGTACATCAGCTATTTAAAAAAAAACAGCAATAGTGGCCATCTTGAGGCTTGCTTCACTTCCTTCCACAGTACAATGTTATCACTGAATATTAGTAAGATGATAGAATTGTACATTTGTGGATAGAATATTATTTCAAATATGTAGCTGCTTTGCTATTTTATATACAAATATGGTTATCGAACCAAACAGTATGGCTTATTGATTGAATTTGGGAAGTCCAATTTTAAGTTTAGGCGGCATAGTAGGGTAGAGGTTAGCACTGTGGCCTCACACCTCCAGCTGTGAAGTTCAATTCCTGCCTCAGGTCTGTCTGTAGGCGTGGAGTTTGCATATTCTCCATCTGCTTGGTGGTTTTCCTCCAGGTACCTCTCACAGTCCAAAGACATGCAGATTAGGTTAATTGGCGTTCCCAAATTGCCCTTAGTAAGGGTGCGCCCTGCAATAAATTTTCACACTGTTCAGGGTGTACCCAGTCTCATGCCCAAAGTCTCCTGCAATAGGCTCCAGTTCCTCCACAACCCTGTACATGATAAGCGGTACAGAAAATGAATGAATGTTATCACTTTAATGTGATGTGATCTGCTGGTTCGATTACCAAACCTCTGGTTTAAGAAATCTGATATATAAAATACCACCTATTATTATTTTTATAATTATTATTATTATTATTATTATTATTGTTATTATTATTATTATTATTATTATTATACAGTATGCTTTGTGTAAAAGATCAGCCTGCAGTAACTTACAGGATTATAAAAACCCATTTCTTATCTAAACTGATGCTTCAGACTAAGTAGATTGCATGCCTTTTTTGCAGATGTGCCCTTCTGCACTTAAAATTTACTTTAATCAATACTGAACCACTGCAGTTTAGATTTTTTTTTTGTGTGCATGTGAGTGAGTGTGTCTTGCCAAGCATACATGTCGACCCAGTTTTTCTTTTCTGCAACAAAATGACACAACTGATTTCCCCCCTCAAGTGTCTGTCCCTTGACCTTCCTTACGCTTTATTATTATTATTATTATTATTATTATTACTATTATTATTATTATTATTATTATTAAACATGGTCAGAGGTTGGCAAATTCAGTAACGCTCTACTTCACATTGTTAAATTTTACTGCAATAGACACACCCAATGCTGTTGAAGTTCCAAAAGTGATCACATAACTACAGAATAAAGTGTGATTGCATTTAGCACACATTTCAGTTGATGTATATTCGGGGCTTCCTCAGCACATGAATGAAAATGAATGACTATCTCCAGATTGCTGAATTCTAATGTGTGTACCAAACCGAGGCCAAAATGGTGCCTTATATGAGATGTTTTAATGGATTTTAGATTTTATAGCACAAAATATAGCCATGATAGGTGTAATCTTTACAATGGACATGTATGTCAAAGACAGACCCATCCAAAAAAGAAAAAAGAAAAGAGAAGCAGCTTGAGTCATTTTGTCCTTTTTTTCCCCATACAGCCTACAACCTTCAAGCCTTAAGGATTTCAATTTGTTATAGCTATTTCAAAGAAGAACCATGATTATTTTCTTTTATGAAACCAGCATATTTATATCATTCAGCAATCATTATATTCTGGCCTTTTATTAGCTGTTTAAATTAGCTTCAATTAAAAGGGAAAATATGACAGATAGAAAGATGCAGTGTATTCAGTGTGCAACACCACCGTGATCCCTAGTATAGATCAACATTAGCATCCTGTGATAAGACATGGACAGCAGAAGCGGGCCCAGACATGACTGCAGCATCCTCAATGTAACAACGACACGTATAGATGGATGAGCAGGCATACACACACATACACACACAAGCACCCATGCACACACATCTTACAGCTCGTACCTGCAGCCCCAGCCCTGAGGATGCCTGTCTTGCGCTTTTACAAACCCTGATGCGGTCAGTGATGCTGGAACGGAGCCGCTGCGCTCCGCATCGTTGCAGTGCAAGAAAGAAGAGGGGAAAAAAGCGCAAGCGGAGGATGCGCGAGCAGAGCAGGGTGAAGAGGCGCGGTAACATGAAACGTGTACGTGTGTGTGTGTGTGTGTGTATGAGTATGCGTGTGCGCGCGTGCTTGTGTGTGTGTGTGTGTGTGCGCAGTCGGATAGCAGCCGGGGTAGTCGGATATCCAGTTATCCCGCACTGTAATGTTGTACTGAATAGTAGCTACCGACTTCACAATCCCGCCTCCCTACCGCGCTGTGCCGGCGTGCTCGTGCACGCGCAACATAATCGCTCCCGTGCTGCACGAGCTGGAGTCGCGAGCCTTCTTACAGACGACTAGCCTTAGCACTCATGGTTGACAGGAAAAGAGTTTGTAGAAATAGTTTAAAGGTTAAAGCTAAAAATAGGCTTTAACGTAATCAGTGTAAATAATTTCAGGTTGAAGCCTACGTACATGTCTGGCTGTTTTTCTGTACTGCATCAGAAAACTTATTAATACAAAGAAATGTGTAAGGCTGAGTATATTACGCCTTGTTTACGCCAACTTCCTTGTACTTCCTTCGTCATCAGCCAAATACAATCCCTGTCCGGGTAATCGGAGAGTCTTTGGACTGTGGGAGGAAACCAGAGCACCAGGAGGAAACCCACCAAGCACGGGATTCAATATGCACACTACATGCACAACGATTTAAGGCAGGAATAAGAATCCTTGACCATAGGCTGTGCGAGGTCACAGTGCCGCCCACATCATCGACCACTCGGTGACGAGTCTGCATACAGAAGGGAGGTCGAGCAGTTGGCTGTCTGGTGCAGTCACAACAACCTGGAGCTGAACACGCTCAAAACAGTGGAGATGATCGTGGACTTCAGGAGA
>JAQQZT010000038.1:21069668-21082777 GCA_030068275.1 Clarias platycephalus | reverse complement strand
CATGCACACAGAGACGGGAATCGAACCCGGACCCTGGAGGTGCAAGGCGACAGTGCTAACCACTACACCACCGCGCCTGGTGGTTAAATAGTTAAATAAAAATATTGACCCTATTTTCCTAATAAAAATATTGGGCATGTATACAGTAGTTAATTGTTAAATAGAGAGACAGACCTGATTGCACAAGCCAAACAGTGTAAACAAGTAGCTAACTTGAGGTATGTAAAGGTAGATAAGTAAGAGATGGCTGCAGAGAGAGAGATTAATTTGCCAGGCATTGCATATTGCACTCACCATGCAATGAAATTACCGTCTGTTTGTAATTGCACTGGTTCATGTAATGATGATTAGCCTTTTAAACTGACATTGAAATGAAATGAAGACTTAAAGTATGTGATATACATGTATAAATGCATCTACAAGCAATTCTTGGGAGCTACCCAGGAGTTTTTATTATTATTTTTTTTAATGCAAGTTCATGTCAGAGGATGCTCAACCTCTAACAGGGTCACTAACTTTAAGAGCACCTCATACTTCAAAATCAGTTGACCGATAATACACAATGGGTGAATGATTTCTTCTAAAGCCCATTGAAAATTGATGAACAAAGAGTTGTTGCATTTAAATAAACAGACACTTAAAAGACTTTAATTACCGTGTTTCAGCACGCAACAATTATTTTTTACCTGGTGCATTGAGTAGCATTTGATTTCCTAAGCAACAATCCTGTGTTCATGGAAAAAATATTACTGTGTTTCAGACAGGTCAAATTATTGTCCTTCATCAAGGCAAAAACTAAGGAGAAATTGCAGAAATTATTGGAATTGGGTTAAGAACTGTCCAATAATTAAAATCTGCATATTCTGGCATATTCCAGGAAGCCAATGCCAAAAGCAGAATTAATCTGGCTCAATTTGTAAAAGCGTGGTTCTGGGAACATGGAGAATAATTTTAACCCATGAATTAAACACATTCCTGGCCTTCCTGAGTCATGACCTTAACTTATTTGTTAAGTGTAGGAGTTATTAAACATATAAAAGGCAAGAGAAAACCTTATGTCGTTATAGTGGTGCACATACAGTACATACATACATGAAATGACACAATAAAATGTACTTTGACTTAAAGAATTTACATACAGTACATTCTTGATCGTTATTACATGTTTGATGAAATGCAGTATGCAAACATGGTAGTTCTAAGTACAGAGTTGAAGAGCAGAATGCGATAGTGTACTGTACTGTACCCAGAATGATTAGTATCACTAAACAGAAATAAAGGCAGGCCCCAGCGAGAATTGAACTCGCGACCCCTGGTTTACAAGACCAGTGCTCTAACCCCTGAGCTATGGAGCCGCTGCTACAGCTTTAATGATGATGTAAATATTCCTAACTCACCTATATTACATTAGATTTTTTTTTCTTCTTCGATTTCAAAAGTTTAAACAGCTATATGAGGGGATTTAGGCATTTCATACAATGAAATAGAGGTTATTATAGTTTAAATTCGTTGAATTGATACAAACAACAACAGCAAATCAGAACAAATGTGCGTTTAAATAATACACTTTTTTATTATTATTATTATTATTATTATTATTATTATTATAAACTATAATTATTACGAGGTAAAATGAGTGTATTATGCAGTCGCGATAAGATTTCGTAAATCGTTTAACGTTTAAAAAAAATTATACTTCCGTCTCGGATGATGACGTCACGCGATTCCCCTCCCGCCAGGACCAGCTGTTCTCACGTGACCAGAGTGAAACGCATTTGACTGAACTGAATCGGGTACGAGAGAGGCGCTCGTGATAAAGACCGCTACATCCCCGATCTGTTGGTTTTCACTGAAAATAAAGTCTGCAGGCGCAGCAAAATGTCTGATTCGGTCAAAAACGTGGCGATATTTGGCTCGACCGGAATGACGGGCTTGGCGACGTTACCTATTGCAGCGGCAGCAGGTGAGAGCCATTTTCTGTAGTATTAATAACAATAGTTTTATAACAGCAGTAGCAGCGCAATAACACCTTCTGCATGACTGGAAAAATCACTAAAGAGGTGTGCATGTGATATTCATGTAAAGATATAAACTCTATTATAAACCATATTATTTTATTACTGATATTAATAAGTTTTGAAGCTAAATTAAATGTATTAGTCTAACGCAATTCACCCTTTAAACGTTTTACCTAAAGTGGAATCAAACTGACATAGTAAAAAAATTTGCAACGCTGGCTATTATTCTAGGTTGGACATGAGCAAGGACAAATTTTATTACATCTGCTACTATAAGTTCCAACAACCCCCCCCCTTTCCCCCCACCCTTTTGGTGTATTTTCTTAACTTTTACAAACACTGCAGGTTTTCTAGCAGATTGAGTTAATTCAGCACCAGGTAGTTCGATCTAAGATGCTGAGCAATCAGAATCGAGTCCTTGTTACTTCTTTATTTCAGTTGTTTACTCTTCAGTTGAAACACATTTTTTTGTTGAGTCATGGTGCACAGCAGGTCGCAGTGATAAGACTGAACAATCAGTTTACCTTTTTATCTGTTCGCTCAAGAGAGGGTGGTCCACATTTAATTCGATATCTGCCAGGGACCATCAGCATTATTCTTTTATAAGTGTTTTTCTAATCAGAAATAAAAAATATAATACAATGAATTCATGCAGTTCATTCATTCACCTTAAATAGACACTTTCTCTTGCTCAGGATTGTGGTGGATTCAGATCTCAGGAACACTGCGCGCCAGGAAGGCATGCACTCATGGTTGCAGAACACTTAATTTAAATTCAATTCTAATTCAAATTTAACATCAAATGACAGCATCATTATGAGTATGAACTTACACACATTCACTTGCTTTGATGTGGGCATGAGGAGAACATGCACAGAAAGTCTGCTCTATAATTTGAATGTAGGAGTAAACTGTGCCATCTTGCCACTTCCAACCAATCCATACTCATACAATTTAATAGAGCATCCAGTAGTTAAATGCTGGAATTTTCCACTGTACTGAAATTATATCCCTGGTACGTTATGCCACCGCTCCTCATTTGCATTTATAGTCAGACAGTTTGTAAAAACTTTGCTTTGTACATGAAGCTTTCATCACTGTCTCTAAAAAAGTGTCTGGTGTTTTCACATTATCTGCGTTTTCTAGTCTACTACAAGTCTGAGCTACTCAGTGTTATCTAATTACTCGCAATAGTGTTATGCACAACTATTGCACAAGGTAATTTTGTCTAATGCAAAGCATGGGAGACACATAGGGATCACTCATAGACAGAGGCTTTACAATCGTCCACCGTCTCACACTTTTCCTCTTTTTGCAACTTCTCTGAAACCGTTTGTGGGAATTTTACCAGACCTTCATGGATGCGCACAAGCTATTTCATTTTCTAATAGCATCACTTTTTCCCTGTACACAATAAAAACACGTAGAAAGTTCATTGGGCAGGTGACACATGCCTTCCTTGTAAGACTCGTGTCTAGGTTTTGTTCAGAAACCTCATTAATAAAATAAAAAATGACAGTATAATAAAAGATGGTTTCATACACACCTAAAGACATCTCAGAGCCCTATTTCCATTCAGGCTGATTCTGAAGTCACGCGCTGGTGTCCTATTCAACATGTTTTTCCTTATTTTTCTTCCAGGTTATAATATCACTGTGTTGGTGAGGGACCGGTCCAGGCTGCCCGCCGACCATAAGGCTTCCCGAGTTGTGGTGGGAGACGCCCTTAACAAAGACGATGTGAAGAAGACTTTGGAGGGTCAGGATGCTGTGATCATCATCCTGGGCACAAGAAACGACCTTAGTGAGTCAGAGTGGCACAATATTTCCCCCAAAATGGGTAGTAGTGAATTTCTAACATTTGAGCTAACACATTAGAAAACAAAGAAAGAACATATGGGGAGTACCCTGATATGCTACCACGACATTAAATCATTTATTAGCCTGACCCGCCAGGTGTTGTTTTGGCCCAGTTTGAAGGAGCATGGACTTTGTGCCTTTTGGCTCATACATTAAACATTTCTTAGTAGGCACCCAGCTCTCTAGATTTCTAAATGCTCTGAAAGAGGCTCTCGGATGTCCTGTCATATTAGTGAGCTATGTGGTTAGCAGTGAAGGTTATAAACATTTATGAATATGACTTAAAATTATTTTAGAAATCCATTCAGGTTAGATCTTCTTGTGGATAGGTGGCTCTAGATATTTATTTTCCACATATCATCTATACCACCTATCCTGTGGCTATCCCAGGTAATTTAAGACAGGGTACACCCTGGATGCAGGGCACACACCCAATCTTACACTCCGGGGCAGTTAGCTTTTTTCATAGTTGGCTGGGTGACAAAGAGGCAAAAAAAAATTGTCTCCTCGCTGGGAATTAATATACTCTTTAATATATTCTTTGTCTGTGTTAATATATTTAAGTAATCCAGCAACTCAAACACAAGACTGGGCAACACACTGGGGCTTTAAATTTCCCGGTGGGAAAGATGAGTGGAATTGTCAGTTATCAACCCTTGACATGCACTAACTGCCACTTTAATAAGAACAGCTGTATACCTTTATGCAGTTATTTAAACAGCCAAACACACAGCAGCAATGCGGTACACACTGAGGTTCATAAGTGTTTGGACAAGACACACTATTTATATTTTCGCCTCTGTACACCACCATAGTGGATTTGCCCTGAAGCAGTCAAGATGTGAATAAATAACATATTATCATAAAACCCATATAAATATTATAAGAAAAAAAAAATATTAGGCTTGTTTTAGCACTTGGATGCAAATTCTTTGGACTTAATTAATGACTGCCTGAAGTCCGAAATCCAAACACATCCTCCGCCCTTTAACCACTTTTGGTTGTGGGTCTTTCTGCCTTCAGTTTTGTATTCAATAAGTGAGTGAGCCTTAGGAAGCTTTTTGTTTGGTTTCTCACGTAATATTTTAGCATCCATCCATTACCCTTCTTCACTGTGAACCACATTCATGTCACTGTCATTTTGCAGCATTTAACTCGAGTCCGAACAGAAAATACAGCTCTGTACATTAATATACAGTCATATCATTAATATTATCAGTGACCCAGTCCTATTTGCACTCGTATATGCCCGTGTTATAACACTGGCTCCACCATGTTTGACTGATGATGTGAGAAGTGCACAGAGGAAAATATGCAAAAATTGCGACCTTGTACAAATATAAAAGCACCAGGTCAAGAGCTTCAGTTAATGTTCACATCAAACATCAGAAAATGACCAGGCAACGTGTACTTTTTAAATGTATTTCCAAGTAGGACTGGCTGATATAAAAATATATATAAATTAAAAAAAATAATAATAATAATAATAATAATAATGTTATGAATGATTGTTTATTGTTCTGCATACAAAAACAATGCATTATTTGAATTGATTAAAATGAACTTTGTAAAATGTAGACATATAAAAACAGCACCATCTTCAGAAACAATGCAAATCAGTGAAGCAAAATAACCACATAAAAATCGGAATTGTGGCATGGACATGCGCAATTATCTAATCACAAAAGGCTGCTATATATTACAGGTAACATATACAGTATATAGAATTAGTTTATTTTTTAAATCACAACCCAGTAAGTGGGGTCCATGTCTTTTATGAAATTAAATGCCATTCCAACTGTGACAGGTTACAGTTCCCCACTTACAGTGTGACAGCATCAGAAATAAATAAAGTAAAACTTCTTACCATTAAATTAGTTATACTGTGTATATACAGCTATTAGCGTTAAATGAATAAATATGGACATATTTGTTTTTTATATCTAAAACACTGCCTATACAGTTCACTTTTTGAGAAATCACTGTTTGATCACACAATGTGTGATTAAAAAATAGTCTGTGGTTTTAATATAAAAATGTCTGATCTGTAGGTCCTACCACCATGATGTCTGACGGCACACGCAACATTCTGGAGGCCATGAAATCCCGCGGTATCCGCAAAGTGATCGTCTGCTTGTCTGGTACGACTTGTTCATGTATTTGAAATACATTATTTAATATGAATTGCAAATCATTATGTTGTATTTGTCCATAGCGTTTTTGTTGTGGGACCGAGCAAAGGTTCCTCCTCGCTTGGTTCCTGTAACTGAAGACCATGAGCGCATGTACCAGTTGCTGAAAGAGTCTGGACTGGAATATGTAGCAGTGATGCCTCCACACATTGCAGGTAATAGATATTAAAAGCTCTGCCCACTTGTACAGTTCTTGCATTCATTGTACGATTTTCTTTAGCGGTTGTACATAGTACCAATATAGATTTTTGTATAGCTTCTAAAAATGGCAAAATAAGAAAAGAAGACTTTTAAAACAAAGTATGGTAATGAGACTTGTCCACAATAAAACATTTGTGAATCACGATCCTGGCCGAGGTGGCTCAGCGCCCACTGCATTCGTTTCTGTAAACATTCAGCATGTGGAACCCCTGGTCTTTGAAAATTGATGGGGAGAGAGGAGACGCATCTGTCTGTGGGAACTGTACACACAACTTGCACATTACAGGAACTCGTCTGGGAGTTATTCCCACATATTCAATTTTTAAATCAGTCCTGTGTTTGCACAATCTGGTTACATGCCACAAAACCAGCCAATAAGAGACAGAGAGAGGATAAACTATGACTGGGTGTTTCTGTTTGGAAATGAAGGAGCCAATCAGAATGTTACTTTCCCCAGTTTAAAAAAAAATTATAATTTATTTATTTTTTGGTAGGTTTGTTACACTGTGCAAGGGTTAAACAAACAGAGGGCTTAGATCATGGCTCTCCAATTCCAGTCCTGGAGGGCCAGAGTCCAGCACAGTTTGTAATTCTCCACACATAAACCAACCTACAGTAACAAACCTGGCAATTAACATTAATTGAATCAGCTGTGTTGAACAAAATCACCAAACTGTGCCTGCAGGACTGGATTTGCCTGAGTGAGTGAAAATACAATTTGTGTTTTTTGCATTTTTACAAATTTCTGTATTTCTACTAGAGAGATGAACAAAAGGTTGGAGGATGAGTAAAAAAAATATCCGGACTCTGGCTGCAGAATTTATTTTAATTAGGTTTTAGAAAAGACAAATACATAATTTTCCGACATTTTCCCCTTGTTTTTCAACACATTTTTTCCATCTAACACGCTTTTATATTTCCTCATAAAATATTATTTGGGCTGAGCTCCAATTCATAAGGCATGAGTTCTCTGCCTTCTTCATTTCTTCATCAGAAGTGAATCTTCATCCTCATAGGACCCCCAGGACTTGGATGCTTTACCACCTCAAAATGAATTTTTTGAGTGACGACAGTTCTCCAACAAGCATCTCACTGTAACGAGCACTGTTCATTTTTTAACCTTTTTCTTAATAATGTGTCAATGCCTGCCCTTGAGAATCCCAGAAAAACATAAGCATCTGTTGGTTGACTACTGAACTTTTTCTTGGTCGGCGATTAAGGACGTTCCCGTTCCATACTCTGCCTTTACTCCCAGGCTCATAGTGATGAATCCGTCTCTCGTCACCAGTAATCTGTGTCTTGAAGAATCTTTCACCTGCTTTAGAGTATTGAAAATCCAAGGTTTGTTTGCAGATATCCACACGCTTCTGTTTATGCCCTTTTGTGAGTTGTTTCAGCACCCTCAGACCACAAAAAACAAGTCACTGCACACTTTTTTGTTCTTTGGTCCAAATCCTAAGTGGGGCATCCATTTTTGCCGCAGTAACAAATGAACTGATGTAACACGTTCACACCTGCAACGCAGTGACTAGGGAGACAGTGGCCTTGAGTAGAAAGTGTTGATAAGACTGGATTGCGAATAATTCTTTACTCACCCTCGTATTTCTGCAGTAAAATATGATTTACCTCAGTTCATGCTTACAGTTTAAATTACAGTGAAACCTTGGATTGCGAGCAACTGTGTTTTGCAAGACAAGCTAATTTTTAAAATACATTTTAACTTGTTAAAACAATGTCTTGATATACTTTGTCTGCTGAGCGTCACGTGATCACAACTGAGCCAATGGGTCTTCTCTCTCTTGCGCAGTGGAATTGTGGGTAATCGTCTCCCATGCTCAGTCTCACTGTGCGTGCGTCACTTGTATCGTCAACATCCATGCGCATGTACTGTTTACTATAACATTGTGACCACGTGCGCAAGTAAAGCATTTTGCGTCCAAGTGTAGTGACTGTTCTTTAGTAGCTGTACTGCAACAATGGCCTCCATGAAGGAAAAAAAGTTTAAAAGGCTGTAACAGTGCGGGAGAAATCTCTTTAGAGGAGTGATTCCAGTAGTGTGCGTGTGTGTGTGTGGGCGTGTGTGCTTGCTGTGACGTCTTGTGCTGGATAGCCAGAGGAAAAAAAGGAGCTCAGAGACAAAAACGGCGTTTACTACAAACTTTTATCTGCTTTTCTTAACGTCACAAAACACAATACAAAAGCACGAGCAGAATCAAAGAAAAGTGCAAGAGTAGAAAGCGCTTCGGGAGGAGAGCAGCACACGCTCCAATTCCGTCTTCGTCTTCCCACACATCTCTGCAGCGCATACTCTGGGGCGGGGCAACATACCTTAAAAGGGCAACAGACATACATGCAGTGGTATATAACGTTACAGTGCAACACTCCAACACATACATTCTGTTGAAAAGTCGTCCGACACAGTAGCCCCCCTGCTCCTGTTTCTGCTCTCGTCTAACACCAGTCACGATTCTTTTCAAATGTAAAGTGCAGGTTAATTTGTTTTATTTTTACTTTGCATCATGTATTAATTATTTTTCTATGAATATGTTTGTGTTGTGGAATGAATCTTCCAAGTTTCCATTATTTCTTATGGGGAAATTCACTTTGATATACAAGCACATTTCCAGAACGAATTTTGTTCGCAGTCTAAGGTTTAACTGTATTAATATTTTGATTATCCTAAAAGTCTTAAGTATACTTTTAAATTTGTGTCCTAAGGATAATTTTTGGCAAATATTTGCCCTCACCTGTACAGCAGAGTCTCAACTTAAGCGTGTTTTATGAACACACTTTGTCGTAATTGCTGTTAATAAACATCTCTGCCACCTCTGCAGATAACCATCCTCTGACTGAAAAGTACACCGTCACTGAAAACAAGCTGCAAGGAAGAGTCATCTCCAAGCATGATCTCGGCCACTTCTTTGTCAAGTGTCTTTCCACCTCTGAGTGGGACGGGAAGTCAGTGGGAGTGTGCGGAGAATACAGTTAAACTCCCCATGCACTTTTCAGCATTTCTGAGTTTCTGTTAATATGATGCTAGCATTTATACGCATAGTGTTTTGTAACATGCCTTTTTAACATGGCAGATTTTTGTGACATGAACAAAATCACGAAGTACATAGATAACAGTGCAGTATAATAATCTCATATTGATGAAAAACTATTTTTGCAGTATGCCAATTTGATTTAATAAATGCTTATTAAATGTACAATATTGTCTTTTATTTTAAAAAATGAAAAATACATTTTGAAAGCAAACAAGCTCTTCATTGATTTTGTATAATCATATAGAATATTGTTTACCAATGTCCGTTTGTATATTAGGTATATTAGCAGGAACCAACATTAGGTCATTTATGACTTCTCTTACTATGGAGTGCATGCAATAGACATTACAATTTGACCTAAATCCACTTCACATTTGCATTTCTGTTGCATTATCAAACACTAATCTTAAACTATCCATGCTATTTTGCAGTCAGTGGTCAAAGCATCCTGTGCACAGTAAACTTTTTGCAAAATGTCTGACTCAGCAAAAAGTTCTTCACATCACTTTTAATCAGCAAATGATGTGTAAAGGCACAATTTACTGAAGATATAATTTCAGTACAGTGGAAAATTTTAGCATTTAAAGCTGGGGTGAAATAAAAATTTTAAAGTTCATTATTTTCTCCTCAGTGTTTTGTAACTCCGTAAAAAAAATTACGCTTGGTATTTTTAAGAGTAAATAGCAAAAAAAATAAATAAAAATCAATCAATTACCTGTACTCTGTGGTGAAATCAGTCGCAGAAACCCGGAGTTCACACTTAAGGCTCATATCGTTTGCGTGAGTCATTGTTCATTAAATGCAAGAAGAGAGTCTCCAAATCACCCTGATACTGGTCAGTTCTTCTCTTCTGACACATGACAAATACCAGACATCAGTATAATCAGAGCATTTGATAATGAATGAAGTAAAGATACCCTAGGTAAAATATTACTCAAGTAAAAGTAAAAGGCCTCCCTTTACATTTGTACTTAAGTAAAAGTTCAAAAGGCTATGTCCCATGTATTATTTTATATTGTTATTGTTTTTTTTCATCAGCAAAAGGATGTCTCACACGTGCACGAAGGCGCACACACACATACAAATGAACAAACTAAAAATATATAGTACTGTCTGATCAGAGAAAAGCATGTACAGTTTTAATTAGGATATTACTGACTATTAGTCACTCAAACCTGATGCACTGATTCCAGGTTCCACATAGAAACTCTGAGGACAGATCTAGAGCTACAGAAATAATACTAGAAGTATATAAGTATATAAGTATAAAACCTTTGACAACAATAAATTACACACCATAAACTATATACAAACCACCTAACAAACTCTCTGACATTTACCATATGCTAATAAAAATAATGACATAAACTAACAAATGTGATGAAGTACTGTCGTTGGCCAAGTTTCCAAAAAACATAGGTGTTATTTAGTTATTTTTATTTAATACTAGTGTTAGTACTCATTGTTGATGGGTAAAGAGTTTGTAGAAATAGTTAAAAGGTTGAAGCTAAAAATAAGCTTTAAAGTAATCAGTGATATTATTATTCCATGTTGAAGTCCACATACGTTTGCCCATCTCTCTGTATGGCAGAACTCTCTGCCTAACTTATTAATACAAAGAATCAAAAATTAGTTTCTTACTTCTTGTTTATGCTAAGTTGTACTTCTTTTGTCGGCAGCCAAGTACACTCCCTTTTCAGTAATCTAAGCGGGAATCACAAATGAGAAATCGAAAAAGTAGATCAAAGTTTTGTCTTAAAAACGACTTCAGCACGTTAAAATTCACTTATACCACTTCACCGTTGTTATTTTAGCAGTAAAAAAATTAACTAATCCCAATTCCCAGTAAAACTATTCCGTTTAGCTTTTAGAATTAATATATATTGGTGCAGTTGTTTTTTTACATTGAGCAAGTAGCTTATTAGTAGCTTATTCTAATAATAGATTATTAAATCCGGCACATAACTGTTCATGTCATTGCTTTTACTCAACATTTTGATTTCACTTATGAAATCAAAACATCAGGCAGATATCTAAGTACATTCATTAAATTGTGTCCAACCTCTTTTGAATGATGGTCTGATAACCTGGCTGTACAGACATACAGACATTTTTATAATTTTTTTCTGAGACAGGTTTCGGGTCCTCCAGTGTATGAATTGTAAAGATATAATTGAAAGAGTGAGTTCTGACCAATGTACAGACAAAACCTTTATTATTTATATATAATTTTGAGTGCAATAAACGTTTTGGTTGAAAAAATTAGAATCGTGTGAGGGTATCGTCATTCACATTTTAGCAAGAATCGGGCTGCCGTATGAATTCAATTTGTTTGATTAAATGCTTTCTAAATGTACACTATTATTTAATTTAAAATTTAAAAGCAAACTAACTCTTTGTTCATTCGTGAAACATAAATATTTTAACGGATTTTGCTAATGTCTATTTTGTTTTTGTTTTTTGTTTTTAAACCGATGACCGATGTATAAACTACATTACCCAGAGTTACATTCGAGAGGCTCGAGTTAAAAGCGGGAAAGACAAAAATTCCTGCGAACCCTGCAGTGATGTATGGCTGTTGCTTTTTTTTTTTTTTTTCACCTATATTCGGTCACACCCCGCCTACTATTATTTCATTGGCGGTACAATCGAGAACTTCCGGTGATTGTAACACGACAACCAGTAGCCACAAGAGACACGGAATTGTTTCTAGCCAATCGTAGCGGAGGGCGGCTGAATTTGACGGAATGCGAGTGCACAAAATAATAACTCGTTTGTTTCTTAGAGTCGTATGGCTTTAAACAGAAGTGGCAGTTGAGTTGTGATTTGTTAACATATTTGGAGAATTTCTGTACAACACGCGCGACACTGGGGTAAGTGAATGTAACAGACATTTGATTTTAAACTAAGCTTAACGCATTTTCCGAAGCTAACTTCGGCAATGTAGCGGTGACTTAATAGCTGGCTAATTTCGGGTTAACACCGGCGTACACGAGCTTTTTCAAAGCGCCTGTTATGATAACGTTTCTATATGTGTCTAGAAATTAACTGTTTTTTTTTTTTTTTTAATATAGTTTATAAACGGAGAATTAGTTGTAGGTTTGCGCGTGACCGCGTCTCACTTCTCTCCTCCCTACATAGGTGCACTACATAGGGTTAGTGTGCACACAAGGTGCTACTTCCGGTTCTCAAAACGAAGCCAATGCGGAAGTGCCAAAACCTGCAGTTCCTCGAATGACCACCGTGGGCCGGCTCATTACGCGAGTCAATCCCTAAAACCCCATGTTAAATTGCTGAACTTTCAACAGAAATAAACGTTTGCAACCTGAAATAAAAACAGTTTTGGTCTACATAGCTAAATTATCCATTCTTGACAGCTGTAATGTCAGGGGGAATTTTTTTATATAACTCACCAGTTAAAATTATATTAAGCTATAAAATTGTACATAATTAGGGGCAGCAGATTTGACTGACAAGGCTTCAGTGCAGGTGTCTAACCACTAGCTGTCTGCTATGTATTACTTTAACTAACCAGCTAACTGAAATCGTTATAGATTAACTTACCACACACAGGAAATGTAGGACTTAACATGGGACGAAGTGTCGGGTATGGAAGATTGTGTTCAAGCAAATGCAAAGTAACATTAGAATACTAATGAGTAGGGTTGGGTATCATTTGGGTTTTTTTCTATACCAGTGCCAAATCGATACTTTTAAAACGGTGCCTGAACCGATACTTTACAAAAGCCACAAAATTATGGTGGATGACTCAAGAATACATTTTTATTGAAC